>JALJEV010000545.1:0-16856 GCA_026586105.1 Hylodesmum podocarpum | reverse complement strand
TTAAGCTCATTCCCATCTATTTTCACTAGGTTTAGCCATAATTTAGTCAAGAAAACAAGAAAAATATCATAATTGCTTAGTGTTAGTTCTTGAGTGAGTGTTTTGTGAGTTTTGTAAGTTTTTCTTGAGTTTTAAGTCATTTTAATTCTTCTTTTGTTAATTTGTAGGTTCAATGAAGGATTGAAAAAGAGATAAGCGACAAGGAGTGGATCCGATAATTGAGCAGAAGCTCAAACCAAGAGAGTAGAGCAAGCCAAAAGATGAGCATCCAAAGTTTGTCAAAATGTTATCGTCTGAAGAAACGCGCTGTGGCGCACTCATGAGGCGCCTTCACACTCGCTTGCGGCGAAAATGCGCCGAGAGCGCCTCGGGGCGCGCTCATACCATCTTTACTTATCCAATCGCGCCAGAGCGCGATCTCACTCAATACGAGGCGCGTTTCAGTACCTTAGGAAAGCTCGAGGCTGAAGGGATCAAGACGCAATGGATTAGTTTCGGCTGCGTGCTTACCTCTTCCAATTAGTTTCGTCTCGTGCTTACCTCTTCCAAGTTGCTTAGCCTCGTGCTTGCGCCTTATAAGTTGCTTCGCTGCGCTTACTCCACTCGAGGTTTGTTCCGTCCGATGAAGTAGTCTCGAGCCTCGAGTAAGAGTTTACTGTACGAACTTGCTTCACCTCGAGTTTGTTTCGGCTCGATGAAGTAGTTTCGATCTAAAGAGAAGTGAAGTGTTCCGTCCGTGCTTGTTCCATCTTACTGGATGAGTGTCGTCTAACGCCAAGAATGAGTGTTTCGATCCGTGTTTACTTCTTCTAAGTTGTTCCAGTCTCGTACTTGTCTTGTCGCGAGGTCTCAGATTGATATTTTTCGTCTCGTAGTTCAATACAGACGATACATCCAATACAATACACCCAAGACAGACGATACAAGTTCGATGACGATACAAGCAAGGCCAAAGCATTGTGACGACACCAAGATACCAAGTTCAAGACAGACGATACCAAATCCTCAACAGACGATACCAAGTCCACAACAGACGATACCAAGCCCACAAATGCATTTATACATCAAGCTAAGACGGACAACACCAAGTTCGGAGCAGACGATACCAAATTCAAGACAGACGACATCAATGACGAGACTATACCAAGTCAAACAATACAATAATTTCAGACAGACGATCTCGTATACGTAACGACATGAAGACATGACAACTAAGATAAATACCGGTTGTTTGTGTGACGACGCTGAGCGCGCTAAGGGCGTCGCTTCATACTTTTTCTCCGCTCTGGGAACGCTTTGAGCGCGCGTAGCGCTCATATTTTTTCTCTCCGCTCAAAACGCCAGTAGCGCGTCCATCTTGGTGGCTGGCTTCGGGTCTATATATATGCTTGCCGGGCGCGAAAAATGATATAGAGGGTCTGATAATTCAGTTTTCGTTAGCTCCGCACACTTTCTCGTTTTTCTTCTTTACCTTCTCTTCTCCACTCCGTTCTCCATCCTTCTCCATCAAATCCGCAGGATTCTCGTAAGAATTTGAGCTTCAGTGGGCAAAGATCAAGATTCGAGCTTCTCTCGCTTTGATTTCTATTTTTGTTTTTTTCTGTTTGTGTTAGGCTAAATTCTTAGGTTGTAGGGAGAGGGGATTTTGGATTCCAGAACACTGTAATGAATTTCTATGTTGATTCAATTGTAATTTCGATTAATTGATCGAGTTGTCCTACTTTTAATTGCAATTTCGAGGTTTGATTCATGAATTTCAATTAGTGATAGGAATATTAACCTGAAATTGATTGAAGCACTGAAGCCGTTTCTCATTTCAATTATACCTTCGAAAGATTGATAGTTGAATTAAGAGAGGAATTGCATCATTATAACAAAGGTAATGCAGTCTAGGAATAGAACTCGCATGTTGAGACATTGTGAATTTATCCGTTTCTGGCTTCTTGAATGCATTTCTATTTTCACCTGTGGATTGAGATTATAGAAGTCATTCAAAGTGACTAAAGACCTAGGAATAGGCTTAGTCTAAGGTATCACAATTTAGTCTCCCATTGATTGATTTACATTGAATCGATATAAGATTAGTTACATGAAGAAGGAATTGAATGAACCTATTCCCCTAACTCATTTTATCATTTCAAACTTAAACATTTATTGCTTTCCATTTCTTGTTTTACAAGAATTGTCTTTTTACATAATTACTTAGTTCACAGACATGATTCAATTAACCGTTCATCCTAATAGCAAAAGCATAGTAAGCATTCGATAATTCACAACTAGTCTCTCGCGGTTCGACAACCTTTTCTCACTTTTCTAAACTTTCGACGACCGGCACTTGCCAAAGATTGACACATACATACTTTTATAGTCAACACATTTAAAAGGCAAGGAAAAATTAAGTGCAGAAGACATGCTAAGTGGGTAGAATACGTAGAACAATTTCCCTTACATCATCAAGTACAAAAAGCGGTCTACTAACATACTGCCGACGACCTATAAGGCACACCTTAATCAACATGCTTTGAGTGTGTAAGATGTATGGCTTTTGATCATATTAAACCTATGTATGCCCATGATAAAGACTTCTCGGTCTTATTTGAATCAAGTGACCTGCATTCAAGGACTATTTAGGCACAATGGATATCTTTTAAAGGTTGTTGCGGTGTGTCTGGTGACCTATTGGTCATCGAGACCCGTGAAGAGGTATGACGTGGGAAATTTTGGTCGAGACAAGACCTTGGCTATATTACAAGAGAATTTCTTTTCTTTTTTTGGCCTCACATGAGGGTTCAAGTAACAAAGCACATTTGTAAATGTATCACTGTAACAAAGCCAAACTTTCAAAGTCTCCCCCAAATGGCTTATATCAACCTCCCCTCGTGCACTCTCCTCGATGGACATATCCTTAGATTTCATCCTTGGTCTTCCTAAGTCCAAAAGAGGGATGGATAGCATCTTTGTTGTTGTATGCCGCTTTCGAAAAATGGCTCACTTCATAGCTTGCAAGAAAGTTGATGATGCATTATCTAATATTACAAGACTATTTTTTAAAAAGTAATGAAACTCCATGGAATACCCAGTATTGTGAGTATTCGGACTCAAAATTTCTTGGGCATTTTGAGGACTTGGAATTGCTTGGGAACCAAGCTTCTTTTCACACAACTTCCCACCCACAAACCGACGGGCAAACCGAAGTTGTCAATGTGACAACTTGGTCAACTATTGAGGACTTTGTAGGTGAGAACATTAGGAGTTGGGAAGAATTTACCTCACATTGAGTTTGCTTACAATAGAGTCATACATTCCACTACTCAACTATCTCCTTTTCAAATAGTTTATGGATTTAACCCTCTCACCCTTGATCCTGGTGGCTTTGCCTTTTGAGTTTACTTGTAATAGGAGTGGTAAAGAAAGGGCTAAGAAGATCGAGGATTGCATGCACAAGTAAAAGAGAGGAGGTGAGAAAGAAGAATGGGCAAATGGCAGAACTGACCAAACAGTAAGAACCTTGAGTTCCAAGGTAGGAGGACAAAGTTTGGAATTTTTGAGAAGGGTTCCCAACTTGAGAGTTCAAACTACTTCAAGAGGAGATGGACTGAACAAAATCATAGAAAATTTGGATCCAAATCGCAGTACAAACTAAACCTTCTTACAAGCTAAGGTATGGTGGTAGTAACTCACTTTAATATAAGCCACGTCTTTCTTTGGTTGATGTAGTCCAAACGATGACACTGGAACTTGAGGACAAGTTAAGCAAAGAAGGAGGTTGGATGTAGGCACATCAAGGAGATCACCAGGAAGCATGCAGAGAGGAAGAGAAGAGGAAGCTAGGAAACTCCAACACTTCAAGACCAAGACCAAAGGAAGAATGGATAGGTCATTAACTTGTAATCTCCTTGAAAACTTGTGGCCATGAACTAAACCTATGCCAATAGCGATAGATCGGTTTAGTTCCTAATCCTATAAGGGTCCAAAGCCCTCGGGATCACATAAAGAAAGGCAAGCCAAAGATCCCTAAAATTCAAGGTCTCCACAAGGTTTTCAAAAGTCCCAAATTTCGGCTAAAAATGCGTGAACTCCTGAAATCACTTAGGATCAGGAGAGCCTCTTGAGTTGAGCATGGATCCATGCCTTGCCCAAATCAAGAGATCTCAACCCTTAATCCCAAGTGATTAAGGATTGATGACTTGGCTAATCACATGGGTACCAAGGGGACAGCCCATGTGCACCCATGTGATAGCCATGAGCATCATGTGCTTAACAACCAAGTAACCCACTTAGTTACTGGGTGGTCAAATAAGCCACGGTTTAGCTTAGGAACTCTAACAAGGATTAGGCTTAGTTAACCTCGAGTTAAGATAGCTTTGAGGCTGTCTTGTAGGGCTTATAAATAGCCTTGGCTGAAACTCATGTACCACTTTTGATGAAATTGAATACAAAGGCTTTAAGCTTTTTCTAGAGAAGTTTTTCTCTTGTTTCCTTAGGGAAGTTCCTTGAATCTTATTAATGGCTTTTTACAACCATTGTGGCGGTTCCTCCCAGGCTTGGGACTCTCTTCCTTGGCGCCACCACCTTCTCCACCTTAACCACCTTTCATTTTTGTTTCCTAAACACCAAAACCAATAACAACCTTCCATGCCGAGACTACTGGATCCGCTTATGGTGATGCTCACTTGAAGGCTAGATTGGGGCATTCTAAGGTGGCTTTGGATCTTCCTCCAAAGCACCTACATCACAAGGTAGACATGAAAGCCAAAGTCTTTGTTCAAAATCAGGAGTAATATTGCTTCAAATCGAATGATGTTGGCTTCAGGGATGGTAAAACAAGAAAGGATTAGGTGTTCTCTTCACCAAATCCCTTGAGTCCTTTATAGTTGTAAGGGTCCTTCATCTCATAGAAAGGAAACGGTTCTTCATGAGCTTTCTTCTTCCTTTATTTTCTCATTGATTCTATTTGATCTTCAGCTGGTGTGAATTGTTCACTTTGGGGGAGTTCTTCAACAATTGGTGCAGGATCACCACATAGCATATCTGGATTTATCAGAAACTTCTCTTACGCACAACTATGCTTAGAGAATTTCTTCATGTACAAAGAATTAAGAAAAATGTAATCTATATGTGTTGAGGCAGAAGACTCTTCAAGGTTCCTTTCTTGTATATACATTTGTTGTTGTTGATGATATAGAGGTAGAGGTGGATATATTACCTGACTTGTTCATCACAAGACGTCTTTCGGTTGTGGAAGAGTAGCTTGGCACGATATGTCTTCCGTCTGTGTTGGAGATACAAACGCACTCAAAAGAAGCGTTTATTGGCTCGAGAGTCTGGTTCATGCCTTGTTTCCATTCTTTCTTCAACAACATCCAGATGCATTGTAGTATGTGTGTCATCATTCAAGATAGTAGATAGTTGTTGAGAAGACCTCGTTGTTCCTTTAAATCGAGCAAATTCAACATTGGCTTCTTTCACTTAAATAGGTGTTGGTGATGTTCTAGATGCACCTCCCCCATTTCGTTTCTCTAAGAGCGTATGATATTTTTCAAGAGCTTCACTATAAAGGATTTTATAGGTTTCTTCAACTCCTTATCGTTTTCTTCTATCTCTAAAGGTAGTATTTTAACCACAGTTGGCTTTTTCCTTTGGCAATTTCCTTGGTCTTGTAATCGCCTCTTTTCTTTTTGAGCTTCCTTTTTTCTTTGCTTTTTGCTTCTTATTTAGTTTTCTTAGTAGCCTTTAGCTGCGTCACAAAGATGGGCAAATATCTCGCTTCTTTACTTTCTTTAGCAGATATAATTTCATCATCTTTCCTTTTTGTTCTCCTATCGAAGATGCGTCCCCAGTCTTACTATCTGCGTGTTTTCTTTGCTTTAGTCCAACTACCTTAGATCGAGTGCATCTACGTATGAGGGTTGTTCTGGGTAAAAGGTCACTTAGAGATTCATGAATACGAACAAGATTTCGGCTTGGTTTCGGCTTGTGTTTGTGGTTGTTTTCGTGGTTTTTAAAAGGTGATTTTGTATCGTTTGACTAGTGGCTTTGATGGTGAAAGGTTCTGTTTAGGTGGATGATTTTCTGATGATTTTTGGAGAAACTCCTAAAGTGCTTTGTTTTATTTCTTGTCTACCGGAGTGACATTCTACACTTTTGCTTCAAAACCTTGATTGATGTCTATATTGGCGAAGATATGTGGATATGAAATGCTTGGTTTTCTAGCCACACCTCTCCTTCAATGAACTCACCACTGATCCATGATGATATGAGGAAGACTAATTTTTTACCTTCTACGTCATGTGGAAGAGACTGAATCTGTCTTTGTTGTTGACATTATCCCTAGACCTAGTCTTAGGGGTGAAGGTGTTGAGCAATAATTGTGAAGCTACGCATTACAAGGACTAAATTTAAAGCCATAAGAACTTGTGACTTTAGATGATCTTGCCTTCCATAGAGCATTTCATCTATCGACTTTTCGTTCAATGTGTATTCCAGTTGGTTTGTATATGACACCTTGAACCTTGCATTTTCCTATAGCAACAATCATTTCGATTTATCATATATTCCTTTAACTCATATCAATCCATTGATATTTCCATCTATAACACAACAATCACTCCAATATTTGGCATAAAGGCCTATCAACCATGCTCCTTGCCATTTAGCATACTCCATCCATCCAAATGGAATCAATATCTCTGGACATTCCCATAAATCTTCTCTGTAGTTCTTCTGAATGAACTTGTCAGGAACCAACCTTCTCAAATTAGTTCTCTTCAATTTATTCAAAGTCGAGTCTTTGTGTTCTTAGGCGGCCATGTTTGTATTTCCAAAAACAAAGAGTTACCAAGAATGGGGATTTTTTGACATATAGTAAAAATTACGATAGCGAGAGAATGAGACAATTAAACTTTGTATTTATAAGGGAATGAAACGGTTTTAGGTCAAAGAGTAGACAAAAGAAAAGTAATCATCCATGATTTGACGCTTCCCATCATTGCCTTCTAATGGTTGATTTGTCTCTCAAATGCTGCACATGGTTTAATCTTTTCAAGAATTTTTTGTCATAAATGTCGATACATTTAATGAGGCATTAAATGTTTTGTCTTGTACACTCAATAAGATATGTTAAAAGATAACACAACATTTCGTCTAAAGAGTCAAAGCGGTATTTCAACTTTTTTGATTAAACACAATAAATGTTTCATCTTAACACCTAAATAATTAGACGAATGAATAATTTGATGAAAAGCAATAAGCGCAAATTATTTAATCGATAAAATTATAAATCCCAAATTTTCTTTAATGAAATTGAACCGTGTTTCATCTAAAGCTTTTGTAAAAATGTCACCTTTGGAAATCATTAGTTTGTACAAATTGAATATCAAAAACACCTTTTGAACATAATCTCTTATGAAATGAAATCTAATTTCAATATGTTTAGCTTTTGAATGTTGAATTAGATTTTTGCTCAAATTGATTGCAATGGTATTATGACAATATACATGTATATGATTTTTAAACATGGAGTAATCTTCCAATTGATGTTGTACCCATAATAGTTGTGAACAACACCCAGAAGTAGAGACATATTCTCAGCTTTTGTAGATAGTTTATGGAGTTCTGCTTTTGCTTGACCAAGAGATAAGTGAGGTGCCCAAAATTGACATCCTCCACTTGTGCTTTTCCTCTCCACTTTATTACCAAAGATAATCAAAGATCACAAAATTCACTCAAACTAAAATCATCATTTTTCTTGTAGAATAAAGAAAGATTAGTAGTTCTAACAAGATATCTTAATATTCGCTAACAACTTGTAGATGAGATTCTTTTGGCTCATACTGAAATCTTGCTCAAAGACAAATGCTAAGCATAATATCTAGCTTGCTTGTAGTTAAGCAAAGAAGAGATCCAATTATACCTCTTCATACTGATCTGATCAACAGACTTACGGATCATTTAATTGGACGAGCTCCAAATGAGTACATGAGAGTCTTCATTGGTTTGGCACTATCCGTCTTGAACTTCTTTAAAAGTTCTTGGTATATTTTTGTTGATGAATATGAATTCCTTGTTTTTTCTGCTTAATTTGCATACCCAAGAAGAACTTCAACTCTTCTATCATGCTCATTTCAACTCGCTCGGATAGCTTAGAGAAGTATTTGCATAAAGATTCATTATTTGCACAAAAAACAATATCATCTACATAAATTTGTATAAATAATGAAATCCTTCAGAGACTTTTTTCTTAAATAGTGTTGTATCAACTTTTCCTCTTAAAAAATCATTTTTAAGCAAAAAAAGAGTTTTTACTTATCATATAATTCTCTTGAGCTTGTTTCAGACCATATAGAGTTTTCTTGAGCTTAAAAACATGATTTGGCAAAGATGGATGTTCAAAATCTGGTGGTTGTTTAACAAAAAACTTTTTTTTATAAAACAATTTAAGAAAGCACTTTTACATCCATCGATATAAAATAATGATTTTGTGAGCCGCAAAAGTGAGTAAAATGCAAATAGCCTCTAATCTAGCTACAGGTGCAAAGGTTTCTATGAATTAGACCCCGAGCTACTAACCTTGCTTTGTTTCTGATGACCTTTCCAGCTTCATCGAGCTTGTTTCTCGAAACCCATCCTATTCCAATGATACTTTTATCCTTGGATTTTAACCAACGTTCGTACGTCATTTCTTCGAACCGTTTAACTCTTTTCCATGGCAAGAATCCATTCATTTTCTTTGAGTGTTTCCTCAATGTTTTTAGAGTTCAATTTCACGACACAAAGCATATCCAAAATGATCTCTAAAATTTGACCTGGTTTGCACTCCTTGATGCTTGTCTCTATTAACAGATCTTTAGAGTGATTTGAGGCAAATTTCCGTTTTGGTAAGAGTTTGATTGTTGTCATGTTGATGAGTAGGCGATGAGGTTCGTCTTATCCAATAGGCGTACTTCGTCTGGATTGACTTTAAATCTTGTTTGACAAGCTGATACATTATCTTGACTTGATGGAGTTAATTTTCAAAAGATCAAACAAAATCCTAGGTATGATGTTGCTTTATCAACCTTTGATTTATCTTGGAATTTAACATGTATGGATTCTTCTACAACTTGAGTTTTAGAGTTGAAAAACATTAAGCTTTAGATGTTTGGTAATTCAAAGAAGAAATCCCTTTAAATACTTTAGAATCCAAATTTTCCAAGATGATCTTTTGTATTTAAAATAAAACATTCACATCCAACCGGATGGAAGTATGATATGTTGGGTCTTCTTCCCTCTATAATTTCTAGGGAGTTTTATTTAAAAATGGGTCTTACTAAAATTCGTTTTAATAAATATGAATGGTATTTGTGCCTCGCTTGAAAAATATTTTAGAAGTGAACTTTCATGCGGGGAGAGTTCTAGCCATTTTATTGTAAAATTCAATTTCCTTTCCACAACTCCATTCTATTGAAGGAATTTCTTGGAGACGAAAAATTATGCAAAGTATCTCATTTCAAAACATAAGGCTTTAAACTTAGAGTTTTCAAATTCAGTTAGTAAACAGGTGTTTAAGTTATACATCATTTTTCATTTTGAACATCGTTTACAAAATATTTGAAAGACATTGAAGGATTTGTGTTTATGGAGTCAGGAAGTAAATCTAGAGTAGTCATCTACAATGACAAATCCATATATTTTTCCCTCCAAGACTTTGTGTCGAGTAGGACCAAGAGATCAATATGTAACAACTACAATGGTCTTGTCGTAGAATCAACATCTTTAGATTTAAAGAAGATTCAAGTTGTTTCCCCATGTTGACAAGGTTCACACAAACGATTGGATTTCCAGGAAATATTTGGTAGTCCTTTTACAAGATTTTTTTCTTTGATATTTTCTAATGAAGGAACATCTAAGGAAAATCACCAACTAGAAGAATTACTAAAAACTCCAAGATCGAAGCACACACTCAATCAGTTACCTTAGCTTAGGATTTGATTTTTGTAATTGAAGTGTAAATAATTTTTGACCTTGTAATTTTTCAAAAAAAGTGTATTTTTCTTTTAAGTGTTTGCTTAACTTTGTGCTTAAAAGGCTACTAAGCTTAAAGTGTGAAGCTTAATAGGAGGAATGAATTTAATTTCAAGTTCATATTAAATTCACATTTAAAATATAAATTTAACTTGATTTAAGTTTGAATTTCAAATTGTGAATGCTAGTGGTTTTGGTTCAAATATATTTTCACTTGGATTAGGATCCATGCTAATCCAAGAGACAATCTCAATCTTTGATTAGATGCACTCACTCATCCATGGATGAATCATAAAATTAAAGTCGTGTAATATTTGAGAGTGGGCATGTAACCTTTGAAAGTGACATGAAACACTCTAGAAATTGACATGTACTTTGAACCATTGAACTGTGGGTTTTATTCATAGATTAATAGAGTAATCTAATGGTTTAGCTTCCTCTTCCTCGAAGCTTTCCTCTAAGCCTATAAGAAGCCAAAAACGAAATTGTAAAGGACTTTTTGATCATTTTGAATGAATAAGCTTTGAAGCTGGTTGAGGATTTTCTTGTCACCTTAGAAAGGTTTCTTCAATCTCTTTATCAATGGACTCTTTGTCTCCATTGTTGTGGTTCCTCCTCAGGCTTATTAGGTCTCCCATGACGCCATTCATCCATTCATTATCTTCTCCCACATTTTCTTTTTGGTTGGTTTGAGTTTCAAGATCGACCGAATACCCACTGGGGTTTTCTTGAGGGGCGCATCAGCTAAGGTTGCATTGGGAACTTCAAGGTTTCTTTTGGAGAACTCTAAGGAGGTCTCTATCAAGTGTATCATGAGTTTATTGTTCTCTTTCAATGGGTTTTCTTTCAAACGATCAGTAATTGGTTTTCCCAAACTCCATAGTTTTCCTTGTGTTTTTCATCTTCTATGTCTTTTTTTTAGTAGCCTAGTCTTTGTTTCCTTGAGTTGTCTCGATTTTGTTCGGTTAGTTTGTGTATAAGCATGTTTTTCTTCTTTTGTTTCTTTTCAAAACCATGGGTTTCCATAGTTATGCATATTTTTCTATAAGTTTTACCCATAGTTGTTTTAGCTTCCATAGCAAGATTCTTTGTTCTAGAGTAACTATCTTTGTAAGCTTCATTGTTTGATGTGTTTTCTTGCAGTTTTGTTTAGTCTTTATGGTGTTTCCTCCATAACCATGAATTTTGTTGTATGTGCTACACCATTGATGAAGTGTTTCATGGTTTACATGGGTTCCATGAGATAGGAAGAGGGCTGATTCACATGTTCTGGCGCATTGCTGAAGTTTGTGAAAATTTTTTAAGTCCAATTTGTAAAATCTCTTAATACTTTCGCTTTGTACTTTGCAAATTAAACTTTTTGGAAAGTTGCTCATCTTCATTTTTTGTCGGTCCACCCAATACACAGGAAAAAGATACAAATAAAAATAAAAGAAAAAGAAACAAGTGTAGAGAAAACAAAAAAGAAAGAAAATGGTGAGGAAAGAAAAGTATATCGTTCAAAAAAGAGTATCAATTGAATGAGAACCATACAAAAGAAAAAATAAAAGGAATGAAAAAAGCAAGAGAGTGATTCAAAAGGTGAAAGGAATTGATCATTAGACACACCCTTGGACCTTGTTTTGAACACATATCATTTAAGTTGAATTTCTAGTGCAAGTTGCCTTTGGACTTGAGTCTTTAGTATTGACTTTAGGTGTAATTTTCCACTTTGTGATTGTACTGCACTTTCTGGATTTTGTAGTTGCAATGTATATATGAGCCTTGTATTGCAATTGGTTTGAATTTTTAGAAGGCTAAACAATTATAGGACCTAGCTTAAATCGATCACGCTAATAGGATTTGTGATTTTCGTCTATTTGCTAATTTTTTGGGTGCCAAATTCGTTGCTACAGCATTTTGTTTTTTGGTTGTCATTCCAGTTTTGATGCACATATCATTGCTTCTAAGTTTTGGTTTTCCCTAAAATACATGCTATTTTTTCTATCCATATATGTGTCAATGTCTCTATCAGTTATACTCCACATTTCCTAGCAGCCATTCTTACATTTCTAAGCTTTTATCGCTATTCTTCTTGACTTTAGTTTAGTTCTTTAAATATTTAAATTTCTTGGAATTCTTCTTAAGCCTAGCTTAGGTGTTGTCTTCTCTTCACAAACGGTTTTATGCGACTCATAACGGACAGTTAATAATTCCCAAATGGTAATCAATACAAGCAGATTAGAAAGGAAAAAGGCAAAGAGAGAATCATTAGAGAAAGAACCATTGAAGTTGAGTAAACACGTGAACATTGAGCGGATACACTTAGATGAGATGCTGAGGTTGTATTTGGTTATATATTTTTCTTGTGTACTAACCCTTTTTGCAGCAATGGCAAGCTCACCTAGTGTGGGAAATGAATTGTCACCTAGAGCCATGAAAAACGTGAAATTTTTTTGTAATAAACCTCAATACAATTTTGGATGAGAAGTTTGAAAAATATTGTAGTAAACCGTAGAGTTAGAGAGAAAAGAGAGAAGAGCAATAAGAGAAAGAAAAAGTAGATATTGAAAGGAGAAAAGAAAAAGAGAGAATGTTGATAGAGGAAAAATAGGTTAAGAAGCCGAAAAACAAAAAGTGGAAAAAGAGTTAAAAGAAAAGGAGTTAAAGGAAATAGAGTTGATGGAAAATAAATGAAAGTATATGATTCTTTACTTTTTATACTAACCCTCATTTGATTGTTTTGATTCTTATTTGGAAAATGTTGTAGGTATTGTTTTAATGATGACTACCAAGAGGAAATTGACAACCTCTTGTTTAAAAGATGTAGAAAGAAAAGCACTTGAAGACCATTGTGAAGTTGCTTGCACCATCTTTACAAACAACCTTTTTATTTTGGTGCCTAGTGAAGAGTTGTTCATAATGGAGCCTTGGAACAAACATTGTGAAGAAAAGGAAGTACCCATAGAGTTTGAACTTCCTTTGAGAAAATTTCCTCTTACCACTTTACTACTCTTTTACATTTAATAAAAAAATGATATTCCATACCATACACTAGGAATCTTAAGTGACATCGAGCCTGGAAAATCCTTGAATTTAGTAATTTGGAATTCTTAATTGTGGCTTATTAACCTTTGTTTTCATGATGATGAATGTTTTCCTAGGTTGTTAAAACAGGTTAAGAAGGAGGCACACCAATGACCACACTTACGAAGGAATGTTTAATAAGGAGAAAGTATCTCGATGCCAAGAAAATACAAATGTGGTGTTATACCTCTCAGACTCCCTTGTTATGAAAAAGTATACCACAACCATCAAGTAATAAGTATTTTTAGATCAGGTTATCGTGATACACAAGGATAAGCAATTTGGAACTATATTTTTATTTAATGATTTTAATTTCCCAAAGCATAAAAAGTAAATAAAGCAAAGATAATTTAAAGCAAGAAATAAGAAAAAAAGAGAAGAATAAATTAGGATCCCGATTTCACCACTAATTCCCCCTTATATGTTATTCAAATATAATCATGTTGGATCGGACTCTACCTTCAGGACCTTCCTTCTTAATTTTAAGTTAATTAGGAATTAGTTCTATGAATCCAAGTGCAAACTTAGGTGTTCGCCCACACTACGCCCTACTCCCATCTCTATGACCCTAGCGTAATAATGACTATTTCTCCAGTACCGCCAGGTTTCTTTTATCAAAGTTCCCATAGGGTTACGATCAATTTATTAGTCATCACTTAATAAAAACAAAAGTATTAAGCATAGAAGAAATAAACGCCCCAAACATACACGAATAACATCGAGAATCATATAAAAGGATAAATTAGTGCTACATCGTTTCCTCCCAATCAAAAAGGATTTAGTTCATAGAAACAAAGAAAACAACACAAGTGAATTAGAAAGATAATACATGTGGATACTCGATTCCAATGGAGGTCAAGTACTCCTAGCGTTTCTTCTCCTTTGCTTCGGGGTTGAGATCCGTTGTCGTCTACGGGATGAAGAGGTCTGCAGGTCCGGAGTTGCCAATCTCCAAAACCTCATCCGAATTAGGTCAAGAATTAAGAGAGAGGTCCATTTTGCTAATCATAATTGTTATATTTATAGCCTTCAATTAGACTTGAAGCTTCCTTTAATAAGATCTTAAAAGATAATATGAGATCTTTATTTTTGTACAAGATAAAATAAGATAATATCTTGACACACGCTACAAACGTGGCGCGCAAATAATACCAAAATTTAGCTACTACTTTGCAGTAATATTGACTCGGATCGTTTCACTACGGATTACTTTGTTATACGTAGCCTAAATTTTAAATGCAATTTTTTGGGGGTTTTGTGTAGAGGGAAAATTAAAAGCAATTCAATAGTAAAAATTAACCAATGACAAGTAATTAAACAATAATTAAAAAGCAATTAATAGATTATTAAAAGCACCAATCCGATCTCTCACAGATCCTAATTTCCCACTCATTGGTTCACAACAAAATAAAGGCACTCGCCTATGCAAGGCATTGAAGCCGGATCTCTACATGTCAACACTTGAACTAACCAGCTCTAAGATCTTGAAATTGTCATCGAACACTTGGTGGTCTTTAACTTCCATTAATAACGATGAGAGCATACACAACATGGTTTCAAATCCATATAATTAGTTCTCTCGCATTCATTATCAATCAACAATAGCGAGAATCAACAATCTCAATCCAAAATGTCAACCTTAATGGAATTAAAATTATAGAATCCAAAACGAAGTATTCATGCAATTGAAAACAGAGAACCTAAGGAAATTAGTGATCCTATTGAGATCGAATTGGTTGAAGAAATTAGTTGTGCATAATGAAAATTAGACTAAGCATAGATTGGGATTGCATATTAGAAGAATTAAATTGCAAGAAGGGAGAGAGAACGAGAATTGGAATGGCAAACTTGAAAACCCTAAGAGATCGACTCAAAGGAAAAGAGTAATGCTGAAAATTGAAATTGATTGGAAAGTGTAAAAAGTTGTTACAATTTTCTGATCGGGGGTATTTATAATAAATGAGTCATGTGCTAGTCACATGACTTTAAGTGACTTAGGTGCATGGTTCAAAGCCCACTCAATGCAAACATTTAAATCCGCTCAATTACATGATTGGAAATGGCCTACATTAATTCTTCACGTTGGAATTCCCGTGATCAATTTCGTGCGTCACTTGCAAGGCAATTTTCACCTAGATGCGGTCCGAATTGGCTTCTTTATGTTCCATATATTCTGTAGTTCTTTCAGTCCCCTTTAATTTGGACATATAATAGAGCTCAAACAGAAAGTTGCGTAGTGAGAGTTATGCCTTTTTTAGTGAACTCAATAAAAACTGAAATTTTAGCGAATTAGAACAAAAATAAAGACTTAAGGCCCAAATTAGCCCAAACTCATACGCACTAAATCATGCTAATTTATCATTAATAATGTTGTAATATGATGTATTAAATGCAAAGAAATTGATAAAAATAATGATTCATCAAATTCCCCCACACTTATCCTTTGCACTCCTGGCAAAACTAAGTCCTAATGAAATGTTAAATTGGATGCAAAATTCCATCCCGTCTAAGTTACTTCATACTCAACAAAATAGTCATCAATGCCTCGAATTGAACATAGCGATCGAAAGCACAATCAATCAATCTAACAATTACATATTACGTATTAAACAATTCCCGCCTGTGATAGGACCAATCGATGCTGAATTAATCATGCAAGTTAATTATAAGCAATGACCTCACCGTGTTGGTATCACCAAACTCTCGCGTATCGCACAAGTGTTTACTTTCAAACCATTAAAGTGAACATTATTTTACCATAGGCTTGCAATCATTCTAGCTCTCTACCACCAACAATCACAACTATGCATGATTCAAGAGGACTTGCAAAGGATGTAACGGGGCCAAGGATAAAGGTTTGATAAATTTGGTCGAGTGGACTACTATTTCACGATATTGAAATCAACATCAACAGATTACAAAAAGATATCAAAATTACATAATAAATCTGCAAAGTTGTTATTTCAACAACTGCTTAAGTACTCAACTCATTTTGCACACTTATTCGGATTAAAATTTTGTTATTTTGCTCTTTATTTCTTTTTCTTTGTCCATATATTTTTTCCAATTTTTTCGTGTTTTTTTTCAATTTTTTTGAATACCACTTTTGGTATTTATTTTTCTTTTTCATCCGTATCAGTACTCAAATAGCAAAATAGCACTGAGATAACATTTACACAAGTGTACCGGTTAAAAAGCAACCAAAATGTATCAGCTCTAAAACTCGGACCCAAATCATGCAATATTCCACCCCCACACTTATTTTTCTCGCACGTCCCGAAGCAAAACCCTTACACTTATCTACTTCACATAATGATAAGTGCTAGATTATACATGTTTTTCTAGGTGTTTTAAGCTCATTCCCATCTATTTTCACTAGGTTTAGCTATAGTTTAGTCAAGAAAACATTAAAAATATCATAATTGCTTAGCTTAGTTCTTGAGTTAGTGTTTTGTTAGTTTTGTAAGTTTTCTTGAGTTTTTAAGTCATTTTATCCTTTTTCTTGTTAATTGTAGGTTGATTGAAGAGGAGATAGAAGTTTGGAATGGAAGCCATGGACCTAAGAGAAAGACTTGGAGTGCAAGCCATCAAGAAGAAGAAGATGAAGCTCAAATCAAGGAAACACCTACATTTGCGCCCAGCTTTCACTCAATTTGCACTCCGAATTAGCTCTTTGTGTCTTCAAAAGATTTGTAGCTCTATCAAACCTCTTTCATTTGCAAAAAACCGGAGCTCAAAACGATACCTGTGGAAGAAGTTATGCCCATTTTAGTGAAGGTACTCAAAGC
>JALJEV010000544.1:0-33376 GCA_026586105.1 Hylodesmum podocarpum | reverse complement strand
AATCACTTCTCAACCACAATGCTCTATCTGTAGAGACCTCTCCTGAGAGCAACAACCCGTAAATTGGAAATATAAAGATCAAGAAAGAATACACCTTTAGTGTAGAATCTGATCACAAATGAGCTCTATGAAATCCACCAAATCAATGGAATGAATCAAGTTTCCCTTTTTCTTTGAAAACCTTGATGAACTCTAGATTTGAGAGCATATGAAAGTTGTAAGAGTTGTTTCAAGTAAGCTAGGTTTTCAAGCACCTTCATATGTTTCATCAAGATTATACTTATAGAACAAATTTGGAGGGAGAAAACGTGCAAAATCGAGCTACAACCGGTCAATGTAATTGATCCCAAATGAATGTAATCGATTACACTAGCCGTTAACCCTCCAATTTGAATTTTCCGTATGTAATCGACACATTTAATAGTAAAACCAAAGGCAGTGGACCAACTGCGTAATCGATACACTCGTGATGGACCATTAACCAGAGTTGTGATGTAATCGACACATCAACCATAATCGACACATCAGAGAGAATGATCAATGTAATCGACACACCAAGCCTCAGATCGACACATCAGTTGAAAATGGATTTCCAAGGTTTTTCAAACTGTTTTTCTCAAATGGAAATCAAACATTCTTCACATGATCAATCATACACTAGTTTTACATATATCCTGGGGTCTTAAGCAAAGAATACAAATGCAAATACATATATGCCTATACTCAATAATACATAGTTATATCCTAGTTACATTCAACTATGGAAAACCTAAAGATACATTCATCAAAACCAAAACACATAAGCAGTAGACACAACTGCAAAGACTCTTCAAGCCTAAGTCCAACAACTTCTCGTAAAAGAGGACAAGATCAAAGTTCAAGAGTCTATACTTCTTCCCTAATTGCCAACAATTTGTATGCTTATTATGGAGGAAACTCAAGAGAGAAAGGCGTTGAAGAAGCAAAGCCTAAAGCTGGCCTAGGATTTCAGATGAGAAACAAACCAAAGAACATTTCTATATTCTCTCAAGTTTCTTTAGGAAGAAATATCTCTAAAAGAGGAGCAAGTAAGTAGAGGAAGAGTATAAGAAGTCGGGAGAAACCAAAAAGGGGAGTCATTCTTATCCTACTCTTTCTATTCTTTGTTTTGTTGTTACTTTCATTATATTTCTTTAGTTTTTCTGGATACTAAGGTGCTAAGATAATTTTAGTATGCTCGGGTTGCGTTTTTGTCCGATCTTCCACATCGTAAGAATTATTCTTGTTACGAGGAAAAGTGTGGTACCGTTTATTGGTTCTTGATGTTTCCTTGATAATTCTTGGTGTTTCTTGTTTCTTGGTTTCTCGATTTATCGCGTTTATCGGTGTTTCTTGGTGTTGATTTCATATCAAATATGTCCTGCTTTTTGAGTCGATATGAATAAGGTGACATGCATGGTTGCATGAAATTGGTGATGGACTTGAATTGCTTAATGACCGATTTGAAATGCCTAGTGGAGAGGCAATATTCTAAGATTGCTTTCATGAATGGGCAATGCTTAGAATGTTTTGAAATGAATATGACCTAGTAAAGAGGTCAAGATTTAAATGTGATAAAGGTCATTATACAATTCAAGGTCCTA
Organism: Hylodesmum podocarpum; assembly: GCA_026586105.1. Taxonomy (NCBI): domain Eukaryota; kingdom Viridiplantae; phylum Streptophyta; class Magnoliopsida; order Fabales; family Fabaceae; genus Hylodesmum; species Hylodesmum podocarpum. Next base: position 31,754 of record JALJEV010000544.1, on the reverse strand, counting down.
GAACATGTTGTATGATGATCGATAGTAGTAGACCAAGTCCGTGCTACGATTCCCGTCTCTGTGTGAGTGGAATACCGTGGACTGTATAGGTTCTCTTGGTGGGAAAAATTGCCCTGCTCATGATGATCACATGTCATGGGGAGGTCCCGCTCGACACCGAGGAACTCGACAATTACGAGTGTCTACCACCGGTGGGTCCGGGAGGATGTGAGGACCCGATGCCCCAGGCTATTTTTCAGTGGATGGCGCCACATTGCATGTTGAGTAACAGGGAAAGTACATCGTGAGGATACATGCATCATATAGGAATAAAGAGCATGCAATAGTGATTATGTGTTTTGATTGAATACATGATTATCATGGATAAATTACCGATTCGTTTTATGGTTGATTGGTGGTTTTACCTTGTGAATTGAATTAATGGTTTGGACACACGTTTTATATCAATAAATTACTATTTTTAAAGAAATTGGAAGAATATTAAAGAATATTGGTTTTATGAATATTTTTCCTTATTTTTCAAAAAGTTTTACTATAATTAAAATTATTTGAGGATTAAGTGAGTTCACCCTCGCAATTCTATTTTTACGCGATTTCAGGGTTAAGTTGTCACTCGTCATTGCTACTATCTTGTGAAGGTGCTTGCTATGTTTTGTATGTAGAAATGTTGCAGATGTTCTAAGGTAGTAGAAAGGTAGTTATGTAAAATAATAAAAGGACAAAGTTATGAAATCTATTTGTAATGAACTTTAAATCTTACGTAATGAAAGTGTTGTTTCTAAATCTCTACGCTTCTTCAAGAAGGAAAAGTTAAGCTCACCGAAACCTTCAAGCAAGCAGTGAGATTCGAAGTCATCTCGCTACTTAATGTAGTAAAAACCCGGACACACGAGATCGTAGTGTCCAAGATTGAAGAAAAGATGGAATCCTCGCAGAGGTCATGGTAAGAAATGGTAACTGGGAAGACCTTGATAGCGAAAGTTCGTATGGCACTAAAGAAGAAGAAACCGTAAATATCTCGTTCTACGGCTTGGAGACATTATCTCATCGAGGTAATTGAATTCAAACTTCTTCATCCTCTTCATCTCAGCCTCCGAGTCAGAATCGAAGAAATTTCATACGATACACTTTTGGCTAACTCACATTTTATTGCTTTAGCAATACAAAGTATGCAAAGCTGTTGAAAACAAACTGGGAAGAAAATGCTACTGGTAACCGAAATGAGTTGCCGCAAATGAAGTATCGGGAAAAATCATCTCGAGTCTCAAAAGGATATTTTTATCAAATCGAAAGATTGAAGAAAGAAAATGAATCCTTACTCAAAGCATTTAACAAAGTTCACTAAGGGGATCCTCATTGCTGAAAATATTTTAAAAATACGTGGAGGTCTCCGTCCGATAAGAGTGGACTTGGTTATGTTGAAAAGTCGTACAAAAAGAAAAACAAATTTGTTTCGTTTGCTCATAAGAAAAAGAAAAAAATTACACAAGGTTCCAAATAATTATAGAAAAGATAAAAGAACCTTAAACAAAAAGAAATCTTCTTCCACTAACAAAATGAGGACCCAAAAGATTTTGGGGTACCAAAAGTCACTTATTATTCTGCAAGGTGTTATTATCCTAATAGGAAGAGACTTTGCCGGTACTCGACGGATGCAGGTGTCACGACACATGACGGAGACTTCACATATATGTTCCAAGATCTCAAACCAAGTAAAGGATTCAGATCATATGGTTCGGTGGAAAGGTAAAATCCTGTGTATCGGGACTATCTGTAAAACACCCAATCCTCTTATCCAAAATGTGTTTAATGTTAAAGGTCTCAACTTCAATCCGCTTAGCATAAGTCAATTTTGTGGACAATGGATAAGGAAGAGCTTTTAACTCCGACAAATATATAATAAAGAACAAGGAAAAATCCATTCTGTTTTGTTGGGAAAAGAAGAAATAATCTCTATGAGGTTTGTTTTCGACCTTAGTGATCGAATGTGACATGTTTGATTTCTCAAAGCAGATGATGAACGAGATATTTGGCACAAAAACCTGACATTAAAGTCTCAAGTATATTTCAAAATTTCTAAAAAGGATCTTGTGAAAGGTTTGCCAAAAAATATTTCTCGGAAATCCAATCGTCTCGCGTGAATCTTGTCACACGATGGAAACAACTCAAAGCTTCTTTCAAATAAAAAAATGTTGTTTCCACAACAAGACTCACTGGATTTGTGTACATATCGATCTCTTGCCTACTTAATGAAAGTCTGGAGGAAAGAGATATGGATTTGTAATCAGGACGACTATACTAGATTCACATGGGTATACTCAAAGACATGGGAACACGAAATATTTAGTGTCTTTGAAATATTCTATAAACGTGTTCAAAAGAAAAGGAATATGTATCAGACTCTTAAAAGTGAGCATCATGGAACAAAAATTTGAAAATTTTGAGTTTAATGCCTTTTGTTTTGAAAATGGTATTTTCACAATTTTTCATCTCCAAGAACTCCTCAACAAAATGGAGTGTGGAAAGGAAAAATCGTACCTCTACAAGAAATGGCTAGAACTTTGTTGCATGAAAGCTCTCTTCCAAAATATTATCAAGTGTAAAATTAATACTTCCCTATATTCAAAATAGAATATTGATAAGACCAATATTGAATAAGACTCCATATGAACTATGGAAAAAAGTGCTAAGACCCAACATTTCTTACTTCCATCCTTTGATCGTGAATGTTTCATCTTAAACACTAAAGATCAACTTGGCAAGTTTGATTCAAAAGTGGTGAAGTGATTCTACTTGGATATTCCAATACGCCTAAGGCCTATGTAGTATTTAACTCTAAGACGCCAGTTGTGAGGAATCAATTCATATAAAATTCCAAGATAACTCAAAGGCAACGAAAGGAAATATCGATCTAGAAAATTTATTTAATAATTTGCAAATTAACCCTTCGTCAAAGCTCAAGTTCAAATGGTCAACTGGTCGACGCAAAGGATCGACACAAGAGTGACGAGTAGAAGTACGTAATTTAACCCTCTTCATCTCATGCTCACCAACATGATGATCAAGCTCCTATAAGAACGCTGATGTTCATTTCAAACCACAATGTAAGATCTTTATCATCGGAGATGTATTATCAAGGTGTTCAAACAAGATCAAGACTTAAAGAATCGTCTGCTATGCTCTCGTCAAATATGTAGCCCAAGAAAATCGAGGAAGCTCTACAAGATAATGACTCGATTTTAGCTATGGAAGAAGAGCTAAACCAGAAATGATGTTTCGACTTTGGGTAAAGACCAAGCAAAAGCATCATTGGAACGAGACGGTGTCTGCAACAAACTTGACGAAGATGGGAAAGTGCAGTAAGAAACAAAGCAAAGTTAGTAGCCTGCGCCATAACCAGCAGAAGGTATATAGATTTCAATCGAAACTTTCGCCCTTCCCGTAACTAGATTAGAAGCCATTAGAATTCTACTTGCTTTTGCTGCTCATAAGAATATCATCCTATATCAAATGGACGTAAAAAGTGCTTTTCTAAATGGTTTTATTGAAGAGGAAGTATATGTAAAACAACCTCCTGGATTTGAGAGTTCATCTCAACCAGATCATGTTTTTAAGTTGAAGAAAGCACTATATGGTCTTAAACAAGCCCCTCGAGCTTGGTACGATAGACTGAGTTCTTTTTTTCTTCAAAATGGTTTTTCAAGAGGAAAGGTTGATATTACACTCTTCAAGAAAAGTGTTTCAAAAGACTTTATTATTGTCCAAATATATGTTGATGATATAGTCTTTGGAGCAACTAACGAATTATTGTGCAAGGATTTCTCTAAGTTAATGCAGGATGAGTTCGAGATGAGCATGATGGGAGAGTTGAAGTTTTTCCTAGGACTTCAAATCAAACAGAAGAAACAAGGCATATACATTCATCAACAGAAGTATACTAAGGAACTTCTAAAGAAATTCAAAATGAAAAATGCTAAACCAATGAAAACTCCCATGCATTCGTCTGGAGCCAGTCTCAACAAAGACGAATCAGGTAATGTTAGATCAAGATGATTAACATCTCTAAAGTTTTGATTATTACAAGTCAGATGGAACATCTACAGATGGAACAACAAGTCGTAATTTAAACGAAAGCACAAACGAAAGATGACTCCTCAAAATTGAAGTCATTCGTCTCGTCTTTATAAAGTCATCGATGATAAAGCAAGATTTAAAAACTCTAAGACCGCTGCTTCATCGTCCGCCAAAAGAAGAAGCAAAGCATGAAATAATGCGCCAAGATTTCAAATCTTAAGAAGTACTTCTGTGAAGCATCCAAGATTAGTATTGGGATTCACGCTTTACATATGCAACTCGGTGTCTTCACCTTTTTCTATCAAATCTTCCAGACAAAGTTTTAAAAGCACGCGCACACTATCTATATCCGCCGCATACGCCATCAATCAATCAAATGCTCTCTCGACACCTTTTGGACTTTGCTTGGAAAACGCTCAACGGCTTTCTTCTCAGAAACAACGAATATCCTAAGATTTTTCCTATTTAAAGACTTCGTTTCTTCAAAGTTCACTAGCGAATGGCTAGAGATTCTGCCTCATCGAGGTAATTGAATCTGGAACTTCTTCATCCTCTTCATCCGAGTCTCGAGTCGTAATCGAAGAAATTTCATATGATACACTTTTGGCTAACTCACATTTTATTAAGCTGAAAGCAATACAAAGTATGCAAAGCCAAGTCAAAACAAACTTTCAAGAAAATGCGCTGGTGAATCAAACGAAGTTGCTACAAAAGGAAGTATTAGATGAAAAATCATCCTGAATACGAAAGGATACATTTATTTCTAAATCAAAAATCAAGAAAGAAAAATGAATCCCTTACTCAAAGACTTAACCAAGTTCACTAAGGATCCTCAACGCTAGAAAATATTTTAAAATACGTGGTGTCTCCATCTCGATAAGAAAGTGAACTTGTTACGTTGGAAGAGTCGACAAAAGAAAACAAATTTGTTTCTTGTCGTCATGTTAAGAAGAACAAAAATTACAACAAGTTTCTCAAACAACTATATAAAAGATAAAAGAACCTTAAAACAAAGAAATCTTCTTCTACTAACAAAAGAGGACCCAAAAGGATTTGGGTACCAAAGTCACTTATTATTCCTGTTGCAGACATCCTTAATAGGAAAATAGAGGACTTTAAGCTGGTACCTTGACAGTGGGTGCTCACGACACATGACGGGAGACCCGTCTATGTTCCAAGACCTCGCACCAAGTAAAGTGGTCCGTATCATATGGTTCAGGGAAAGGTAAAATCCTAGGTATTGGGACTCGTTGGTAAGACACCCAATCCTCTTATCCAAAATGTGTCTTATGTTAAAGGTCTCAACTTCAATCTGCTTAGCATAAGTCAATTTTGTGATAGTGGATATGAAGTAGCTTTTAACTTTGATGAATGTATAGTCAAGAACAAATACAAATCCATTATGTTTGTTGGGAAAAGAAAGAATAATCTCTATGAGGTTTGTCTTTCTGACCTTAGTGATCAGAATGTGACATGTTTGATTTCAGCAGATGATGAACGAGATATTTGACACAAAAAGCTTGGACATTTAAGTCTCAAGTATATTTCGAAAATTTCTAAAAAGGATCTTGTGAAAGGTTTGCCAAAAATATCTTGGAAATCCAATCGTCTGTCTGAATCTTGTCAGCATGGGAAACAACTTAAAGCATCTTTTAAATCAAAAAATGTTGTTTCCACGACAAGACCTCTAGAACCGTTACATATTGATCTCTTTGGAACTACTCGTACCGAAAAGTCTCTGAGGAAAGAGATATGGATTTGTGATTGTGGACGATCATACTGCATTCAATGGGTATACTTCCTGAAGACATAAATACGAGTCATTCAAGTTGTCTTTGAAATATTCTATAAACGTGTTCAAAAAGAAAAAGGAATATGTATTGCGTCCTGTTAAAGAGTTTATCATGGAACAAATTTGATAATTTCGAAGTTTAATGCCTTTTGTTTGGTATTTTCCACAATTTTTCGCTCTCCAAGAACTCCTCAACAAAATGGAGTCAGGAAAGGAAAATCGTATCTACAAGAAATGGCTAACTTTGTTGCATGAAAGCTCTCTTCCAAAATATTATCAGAAGCAATCAACTACTTCATGTTATATTCAAACAATATTGATAAGACCAATATTGAATAAGACTCCACATGAACTATGGAAAGGAAGAAGACCCAACATTTCTTACTTCCATCCTTTTCGACGTGAATGTTTCATCTTAAACACTAAGGATCAACTTGGCAAGTTTGATTCAAAAGTGGTGAAGCGGATTCTTACTTGGATATTCCAATACATCTAAGCCCATACAAAGTATTTAACTCTAAGACGCAAGTTATAAAGAATCAATTCATGTAAATTCTTAAGATAACTCAAAGGTCGATAAAAATATCGACCTAGAAAATTTATTTGATAATTTGTAGATTAACCCTTCTCGTCAAAGTCTAAAGTTCAAATGGTCAACCTGGGTCGACGCAAAGAATCGACACAAAGAGAAGACGATAGAAGCACGTATAACCCTCTTCGTCTGATGCTCACCAACATGATGATCAAGCTCCTATAAGAACGTGGAAGCTCGGGCTTCAAACCACAATAAGACTCCCATCATCGAAATAGACATCAAGGTGTTCAACAAGATCAAGACTAAAAGAATCGTCTCTGCTATGCTCGTGTCAAACATGTAGGCCCAAGAACATCGAGGCTCTACAAGATAATGACCGGATTTTAGCTATGAAAGAAGAAAGTTAAAACCAAATTTTAAGAAATGATGTTCGACTTCGCAGCACAAGCATAAAGCATTATTGGAACAAGACGTGTGTTCAAAAATAAACTTGATGAAGATGAGAAAGTGGTAGGGAAACAAAGCAAGATTAGTAGTTGTGGATATAACCAACAAGAAGCGTATAGATTTCACCAAACTTTCGCCTTTGCTGTCCCTATGTCAATCTAGAGTGGGCGTAAGTAGATTCAAGTTCCCTATGTTCAATTTAGCCTTTATCAAATTCCTTTCCTGTTCAATTTTATCTATGTTAAGAATAACAATTCATAGAGATATAGCAGCTACATAGAAAGAAATTGATACGCCTTTTTCAAACTTCTTTAAGAATGAAACAAAGAACGCAATTATAAAAGCGATTAGATTCGCATAAAGATAAGAGATAAGGTAGAGAGAAAGTTTGGATTAAGAGATTTATCCTGTTCATTGCGTTCGGGCCTACGCCCAGCCCCAACCCAACAACTGCGAATTGCTTCACTATAATGATTTCGTGTCTAATACAAACAACACACGCACAAACACAAACAAAATCAAAATAACCAAAAAACACATGTTCTTCTCCTAAGAACATATCTTCTAATTCTTTCAATCCTTCAAGAATCACCTTCGAGAGTACCTCTCTCCCTTAACTTTTCTTCTGAGAACAACTTTCTTTAAGAGTTTTGAACAAAACAAATACAAAACAAGATAAAGATCGAAAGATTACACCCGATGTGTATGATCGATCAAGATTATAACCAAATATTCAATCCTTCTCACACACTCTTCATCTTTGAGAAAATCTTTTGAAATCTTGAAGAGAATTCTTAAACTTTGTGTTCTTTGTAAACTCCAGTTTTTGCTCTTCCTTCTTCTTGAAAAAGTCAAAGATTTCTCTTTGTTGAAAATCAATTATAAGAGGTTTCCTAATTTAAAGCAGCTCAAAAACTTTGAGATGAATTCCCGGTGTGGTAATCGATTACTGTAACGTGGTAATCTATTACTCCAGAGAGTTTTAGGCTCGTTATCTTACACGATAACGACTACCAGGATGTGGTAATCGATTACTCCGTAGTGTTTTAGGCTTCCCCGATTTCTCAAATCGTTGGTAGTCGATTACACGATATATGGTAATCGATTACTTCAGCCTAAAATCATTTTAAAAAACAAGCTTTTCAACTTGTCAAACCAAAATGTGTTCCCAAACTTTTCTCTCCTTCTTCTTCTTGAAGAAGCGATTGACTTTCCTTTTTCATCATCCACTCTCTAAAGCGTCCGGCCATAAGAGAAAATTTGTCCTCGACGAACCATCGTATGATTCCGATTCGTTGAGTCACCTTTCGTAGACCTTCATCTTCTTCTTTTCTCGTCCTTCTTGGACAGAACGGGGAGTGTGGTTACGTATCTAAGAGCAGGCTTCGAATCTTGATCTTGTCCTTTACATAAGAGTACCTCATGTACCCTTAGAGCACCAATTAACTCATTATCTAGAATTAATGTCTTCATATCCTTCCAACAGAGATGGTCAGAGACATAACTTCCCAAGGAGGTGGAGACTATCCAGAAGTTTCATATTGCCTCTACTTTGTGGAAGGTGATTCCAGAAAGCGGAGTCCATTCAATATTGTTTGAATCTCCAAAACATCATATCGATCGACTTCCTCCTTTCTTCATGAGAACATTTCATATTCTCTTTTGAAGAGGACAAATTTTCTCATTCTCGACGTCCCCGTGCCTTCATATGAGATTTTGAGAGCATCCCATAATTCTTAGCAATTTTGTAGCACAAAAATCAGTTGTATTCAGCTCGAGAAGGCACATGAGAGCGTATCCGGGCTTTATTGTTCAGCTCCATGATTGGATATTCTTCACTTTCCCATTCTTTTTCCATTTCATGATGAGAATATTCTTCGTTGATTATGTTCCATAACCGTATCGTCAATTTCGATGTACATCTCCATCCCGTCACCCCGCATTTGCAATCATCTCCAGAACGTTGGAGGTTTGTTCATCGAAGCTCCTCCGAATAAGAACGAAGACCCTTGTGAGTCCATGTCGATCTTTTCCTCTGGCAAATAGCCGTTAAGTGCTCAACCCTGTGAGGCCGAGCTCGATACCAAATCGAAAATACAAAACACAAGAAGGGGGTCGGAATTGTGTTAATTTAAAATTTAAATCCTTTCGTCCGTGGTTTTGAAAAAGGGTATCGACGAAACAGGTTTTACTTCAAAAGTTGATTTTAGTGGGATAGAAGTTATGTTTTAAGTTATCCCCGTAGTTCAACAATATTGATATAGAACACGAATATTTTTTATACTTGTCTGCTTCTTCAAGACTATCACGTCTTTCTACTCAGAAACTACCGAGTTTTCACTACCAACCGTGAAAAAGGTTACAAAGCATTCTGCACCCAAACACTTCTCGCTATACACCGATATTCTTTGAACACGCCTTCTCAAGCTAAACAAAGAAAGGTATTTTGAACCCAAATTTCTCCACAAAGCAACACCACACAAGTGGATTTTAAAAGATATTTTAAAATAGAAGGATTCCCTCTACGCAGAGTAGGTTTTACAACGGGTACAAATGTAAGTATGAGCTAAATCATGAGGATAAATGATAGAAGCTGCCAACTTGTTGTAGGTGAAGAAAGTCCTTTAAATAGGCACCATCTTCAGATAACCAAGCTAGACTCATGAGAATGCCGTTGAAGATTTACTTGAGATCTTTCCAAAAAGTGTCGACAAGATTGATTGATTTATGGCTTGTGTAGCTGGATTGAGATTACGTTAGCATCTTTTATGACTTGTATATAGATTTGACAAAAGGTAAAGACCTTTTGAGTTGCAATGCAAAGCACCTAATCCCTATACTGATCTTGGATGCTTCTAATGAGTACTTCTTTAGATTTGAAACGGCGCCGGTATTTGCTTCACTTCGGATAAACGATATATATCTTCAGATCAAGGAGTTTCAGGTTCCGCCCAAGTTTCGCTCAGAGTTTCGTCTGATGACTTGGCTTACTACTGCACGATAACTTCATCTGCGGTCTTTTTCGTCTCGTGCTGGTTTCGTCTTTAGCAAGCCTGAGAGCTTGGTTCCGTCTCATTGGTCTTGTAATTAATCAAAACTAAGGCCGTAAACATCTTGATCTAACAATTTTTGATGATTATGTGACCATACCAAAAAACATCTCGCACAAGATATGATTAGACAAACATAAAGTCTCAAATAGCCGAATTACATCAAGACGATGTTTTCAAAAAACACTTCTTTATAATATATGTTACATCAATGTGATGTAATTCACTTTATACAAGTATACATGGTACATTCCGGTAATGTTCAATTAAAAAATAAAATAATATAAATTACAAGAATAGTATAAGTAAAAGATAAACAATTTGCCTCTCGCTTCCCCTCAAATGAAAGCTCACCCTTAACTCGCATTTTGGCTCCTTGTTCCCCTTCGCACGAAGACTTCTTAGCACGACCTTCTTCTTTCTCTTTTTCTTTCTCCCTCAATAGAATCATCAAAAAACACGATCATCACAGTTAGTGTTTAGGCTTCTTTTCGAAGCTCATGACAATGTCCTTCAATGCCGCACCTCGATGTGGAGAGAGGCTTCTGATTGTTTTCAAGTTTCTTATTCTTTAGCTTCGATGCTCCCAATCCTCTTTCTAAGGCATCATATTTTTTCTTTGAGTATTATACTCAAGAAATGGCCCTTGCGCTCAACCTCAGAACTCCACCTTATCATCAACCTCCACCGTATCATCAATCTCTACTTGCGTGTTTGGAGGCTCTTCCACGTAGGCATAGTGTCATCTATGATGAACACTGTTGAGTCCTCTTCGTGACGCGCAGGAAGAAAGGGGAAGAGTGAGGTATGAAAAGGAAGCTTCGTCCCATTGCCAAGAGTACATCTGCTAGGGTACAAAGTTCAAGATCCTGGAGATGTTCCCGTGGATGGACGAGCATAAGCGAAGGCTTCTCCAGGATACACCCGCCACTGCATTGTGAATCTTCATCAAATGAAGTTCAAACGTAACGCTGAGGTGGCTTCATGATCTCTATCATCCTTTGAATCTTCGGATTGGATAGGTCTTGAGGCATGAGTTTGAAGAGATTCAGACGCGGAGTATGCAAAGCAGATGGAAGTCGCTGACGTGCCTTGCAAACTGGAATGTTTCGTGACGTACGAAATCTTCTTTTCCTTTCCCTGGCCAAAAACTCGACTAAACAGGGTCGTTGATCTAAGGTTGGCGAAAAACTTCTGCTTCTTTCCGAGACGATAGTGGAAAATTGAGATCCCAACATAAAGGGGCAATCTCTCATTTCCTTTGTTGCTCTTCTACATATCCGATGGATAGATTCCATTCTAGCCTTTTCTTCTCTCCCGTAGCCATCGGCCATAAGCTTAAAAGCAGCATTATAGTCTTCGTGTAGGCGTGAGCAAATTCTTCAGGGTCTTCAAATTCTCCGAGTAAAATGGAGTAATGGGGCTAATTCCCCGAACAATGGCCTTGTCCAGGGTGCTAACACCCCGCAGTATGTCCGACTCACATACTCGCTTGATTCAACTGTGGAATGGTACAGATCATGGCGATCAATGGCGTCGAGATGCCAATGTGAGCAAACCTTTGGCTCAAGGGGATGGCGAGCGCACTCCCATATCCGCAGCTGTGAAATGAAAGGCGGATTTCAAAGTGTCAACCTTCCACTTGATGTTTTCTCCAGCGGATGCTGTGGTTCATGCCTCTGCCAGCCGGTCCTTCAATCACCGACTATTCGTATGATCCGTGTACCTCTTTATATCTTCTAAACCTCGATGTCTAAGGTGGCGCATGCCCCAAAAGTGCGTACGCTTCACCATTTGCGTTGCTCTTCGAGTTGTATAGCTGGAATTAAAAGAGATAAGATAGAGAAGATAGTTTTAAATGAGAGATTTATCTTGGTTAGAACATCCAACCCCTCCAATCCTATCAATTGCTGATACGGATCTTTTCCTAATTATAAAGATTTTGGTTCAATACAACCACATATGCGACAAACACAAAACAAATCAAATCTCAAAACTATATGTTCTTCAATAAGAACATATCTTGATCATATCCCTTCAAGAATCAACCTTTGAGAAAATTTCCTCTCAAAAACTCATCAAGCTATTCCCAAAGAAATACCTTTCTCTTTAGACTTTAAACCAAAAAGATTACAAAAGATAAAGATCGGATAAGATTTACTGTTGTGCATGCACTGATCAATGATATCATCCAAACATTCCAACCATTCACACAGTCTTCATCCCAAGAGAAATCTTTAAACTTTTGAAGAATTCTTGTAAAAAAACTAGTGTTTTGCTCTTCCTTTCTTTCTTGGAAACTCCAAAAAAAGATCTTCTTCCAAAAACAATTCAAAGAGTTTTCGATTTAAAGCGCCAAAATCATTTGAGATGAATTAAATCGTGTGTAATCACACGATTTGGTAATTGATGATTCACTGTAAGAAGGAAATTTGCCTTCCCTCGCTTCTTCACCTAAGTAATGCCGATTACTCGAAGCAAATGTTCCTCGCTTTTAGAATCTGTTGGTAATCGATTAAGCTATATGGTAATCGATTACTTGACAAAACCTTTTAAACCAAAGTTTTTGATTTCTTTCAAATAAAATGGGGTTCCAAAAACTTCTAGCTCAAATCACAAAGAGTAAAAACAAATTTTCTATGAAACTATCAATAAAAATCACACAATCCTAAACTAAAACAATCAATACATTTTAAACTCCTTAAGTATGCCACCTATCACAAAGATCAAAAAAAGTATGTAAGTATATCAAAACTGTTCTTCAGGATGTCATACCAAGTCCAACAATCTCCCCTTTTTTGGTTTGATGTATTAAATAAAGTGTTCATAGTTGGTCTTCAATGTAGATGAGATGGCTTTGATGTGTCCCGATCGTTAGTGTTTTCCTTTTCTATTCTTCTTAATTTTCATCAATTTCATATTACCATATTTTACATACAACTTTTTATGAATCATCCAAAACATATCACTATATCAAATCACAAGATATATAAAAGACAATCATTCGTGCAAAGCAAATTAAGTCTAACTATTGATGTCATCGATAAAATATTCGACTATGTTAATCCTATTTCCCAAGTAGAATACTTGGCAACAGATTCCAAAACTCCCAAAAATAGAACAAATAATAGTTCAAAAAACAATTACAGAGTAATCGAATACTATGAAGTTATGAAGACTTAATGACAATTAATAACTACACTACCTCACTATCTATTTGGTATATCAAATCAGAAAGTGAGAGGTAGACGATGGAGCTACTAATGGAGTCATCATCATTGAGTCTTTCCATGATAGTTTCATCAAGTCCTTCATTTTAAAAATGCGAATCTTATCGCTTTCCAAGTCATCAAGCTAGCTTGTTGACAGTTTGCTGTCCGATTCATCATCTATCAGCAATCATAACGGATTTTTGAGCGCGATCGTAGGAATGTACCTGCATCTGTCTTAATCCTCATCTTCATACCTAGCTTGTGCTTCCCAATGCTCAGCAGGTTGTGGAATGGCTGTTGTTCTCTCTTGTTATCCATCCCGCATCGGTCTTGATAAGTTCTCATCATCTTCAATGCTCTATCACCGATGACATGGACATCTTTGACTAACTCTAGTCATCACAGTGGTGTCAACTTAAAAATTTCAATTAATTAGAGATAAAGAGTAAGGACACTTATTGTCTAGAAGTCTTTAGTTTTTCAACATTTTGTCCATGATAATGGCCCAGTCCATTTGAATCCGTTCTTTAGAAAGAATGAGAATCATGTCATCCTCACTCGATTCTGGGCATGGTTTGCTCCCCTTGGCCAAGATCCAAAGAAACAAGATAATGGAGAGCTTTATCATCCGCCGTCAAAGCCACCAATGTTATATGTTACTTTCTGCCCTGTGCTCTCCTGGAAATTCCTTTCCTCTTCCCAATGTTGGGGGTTCCTCGGAAGGCTCATGTAAAAAGTCTTTTGTAAATCAAACTTTTCTCCGAGTTTGTCTACATGTGCAACAATCCCTTCCTTCCTTACGCCAAGAATTTTGCAAAAAGTGAGCAAGGGTTGAGTTATTTTGATACCTTTAATCTCTCAACTCACCATCATCCTTTCCATATTCGGTTTGAGGTTTGAGTAGAAAACCCGAACCAAGTCTGGATAAATGAAGCCTTTCATCCCTACTTCTAACCTTTCTAGGTGTTGTTGCCTCGGAAAGTCCGGGAACGTGAAACTACGATTATCCAGCCATTGTAGGTCAAGAATCTTGGGTGGAACAAGATCCTTGTTAGGCAAAGTCAAGGTTGAACCTAGTTTTGTCCTTTAGAGGTGAACCACCGCTGACTCTTGATTCTTGTGGTTGAGGAGGAGGAGGAATTTCTCGGGTTGCTTTGAGGATGTGGGTTTCTTCCTCTTGGAAGATTCTCCTCACCTTTTTCTTGCCCTTACTTCTCTTCTTGAGAGAATCTATTGGCCTCATCTTGATTCTTTTTTTCCTTTACCTTGTTCTTCCATGGTTGGGAGAGAGTGAAAATCTAGGGTTTGGAGGAAGAAGATGAAGGGTTTTTCGAGTAAGTAAGATGAATGGTAAGTTGAAAAGTTACACCCGCAGAATCTATAAGAGAAACAAGCCCAAAAGATTAGCCTCAAGAACGGGTAATAGATTACCGCTAGTTGAAATCGATTATCTCTTGCTCCTTATATGTAGGAAGAAGAAAAACAAGAAACACATTCAGTGGTAATCGATTACGAAACATTAATCGATTATCTTCGAGGATTTCTTCAAAACATTTGAAAACATGTTCTGTGGTAATCGATTACATACTGGTAATCGATTACTCCAGCACAAAATCCTTCCCGTAGTGAATTTCACGAAATAATCGATTATCCTCCCTGGTAATCGATTATTTCTATCGCAAGAAGGTTTTTCTTGAAAAAATTTCACAAAAAACAGAGTTATGGATAAGTATAATCAATTAAAAAAGGTTTAGTTTAGATGTTCCTCACTCAAAATGCCGAGATTTGATCTAAGTTTGTAAAACCTTTCTTTTTGGTAATGCCTTTGTGAATATATCCGCTAATTGATTTTCCGTGTCTTTGAATTCGATGTCACAGCCTCTCTTTTTTCGATGTGATCTCAATAAAGTGGTGTCTAACTTCAATGTGTTTTGTTCTGAGTGCAAGATTTCTTGTGATACTTATAGCGCTTATGTTGTCGATTTCAGGGAATGTGATCTATCTTTAGCCCAAAGTCTTCAAGTTGGTGTTTCAACCAAATTGCTTGAGCACAACAACTTCCCTAAGCCTACATATTCAGCTTCGCTTGATAGTGCTACTACAGCTTCGCTATTTCCACGATATCAAACATTCTCCAAAGATGTGACATGTTCCACTAGTGTTTTTCCTATCCGTTTTGCTACCTGCAAAATCAGAATCACTGAAACCAACAAGTAATGGTGAGGTTCCTTTTGGATACCATAGTCCACAACTTATTGTTCCTTTTAGGTATTTAAGAATCTTCTTCACTGTTAGCCAATGAGATTGCTTAGTGTGATTGAAATCTAGCACATAAACATACAGAAAACATAATATCGTCTACTGGGCCGTAAGATAAAGTAAAGATCCTATAACACCTCTCGTATAAGGTAGTATCAACTTCATCACCTGCTTCATCAATCTCAAGATAAGTGTTAGTAGAAATAGGTGTATTTGACACTTTGCAATTAGTCATCTCATATTTCTTAAGCAGTTCTTTAGTGTACTTAGCCTGATGTATGAATGTGCCACCTTCCATTTGTTTGATTTGGAGTCCTAAAAAGAAACTCAGTTCTCCAATCATGGACATGTCAAATTCTTCCTGCATATCTTTCACAAACTCTTCACAAAGTTGTTGGTTAGATGATCCAAAGATAATGTCATCAACATAAATTTGAACCAATAGAATGTAGTCGATTTGTTCTTAATAAACAAAGTCTTGTCTACTTTACCTCTCGTGGAATCCTTTTGATATGAGAAACTTACTCCCCTATCATACCATTGCCTAGGGGCTTGCTTCAACCCATACAAGGCTTTATGAAGTTTGTAGACATGTGTAGGCCAAGTAGTATCTCGAAACCGGTGGTTGTGCTACATAGACTTCTTCATTGATATAACCATTCAAGAATGCACTTGTTTACATCCATTTGGTATAATTTGAAATTGTTGATGCAAGCATAAGCCAGAGTAGTCTAACAGCTTCAAGTCTTGCAACAAAGGTTTCTTCAAAAAAGTCAATCCTTCTTGTGATTGTAGCCTTTGCCACAAGTCTTGCTTTGTTTCTTCACCACAACTCCTTCTTCACTCAGCTTTGTTCTTGAATACCCATTTTGTACCAATAATGTTCATGTTGCCTTTGTTTGGAACAAGTTCCCAAACTCCATTCCTTTTGAACTGTTAAGTTCTTCTCGCATAGCCATGATCCAAAATTCATTGTTCAAGGCTTCCTCTATGTCTTGATGGTTCTACCCGATACAAAAGGATTATAGCAAAACAAATTTTGTGAGGATCTAGTAGTTACCCCTTGTGAATGTCACCAATGACATTGTCAAGTGATAGGTTCCTAGGTGTCCTCCACTCTTTTTGCTTGTTCCGCACTAGGTTTGGTTGAGTTTGTTGATGCTTGTGATCAATGTCTATGTTTCCTTCACTCCTGCTTCATCATCATTACACAACAATCTTTCCTTTTGGAAAGTGTTAGTTTCATCAAATCTAATATGGACAGATTCTTCAATGCACATTGTTCTTTTATTAAAGATCCTATATGCTTTACTAGGTATTTGAATAACCAAGGAAAATGGCTTCATCAGGCTTTTGCATCAAACTTTCCAATAGGGTCCTCGCCATTGTTTAAAACAAAGCATTTGCATCCAAAAACTTTAAAATAAGAAATGTTTGGTTTTCTTCCATAGAAAAGCTCATAGGGGTTTTCTTCAAAATGGGTCTTATAGAGACTCTATTGAGAACATAACATGCAAAGGTTCACAAAGATCTCGCCAAAAATGTTTAGGCATCATATGCTCATTCAAGATGGTTCTTCCAAGTTCTATAAGAGACTGCTTTTTCCTCTCCACCACTCCATTTTGCCGAGGAGTTTTAGGAGCTGAAAAGTAGTGTGATATCCCATGTTTTTCACAAAACCTTTCAAAAAAGCTATTCTTAAATTCAACACCATTATCACTTCTTAAAGCTTTAATTTTCAAATCCTTTTTGTTTTGAATTTTCTTGGCAAGTACCTTTGAAAACTTCAAAGGCTTGATCCTTTTTCTTGATAAACAAAACCCAAGTAAATCTTGAATAGTCATCTACTATGACTAGCCCATACAGATTTCCACCAATACTAGCTATCCTAGATGGACCAAATAAGTCTAAATGCAAGAGTTCAAGCCGAGTTGTAGAAACATGTTTAATATTTTTGAAAGATGTTTTTGCCTCGCTGACTTTTGACAAGCCTCACATAGTCCTTCTTTGGAAAATCTTAGTTTGGGAGACCAAAAACTAACTCTTTAGAAACAAGCTTATTCAAATGCAATATGTCAATGTGTGCTATTCTCCTATGCCATAGCCAAGACAAGACATTATCATTAAAAGTTAAACATGTAGAGTAAGGAGAAGAATGATCTACTTCCAATATGTAAATGTTGTTAGATCTCTTGCCAATCATGAGAAGTTCATCTGAGTCTTTGTTGCTGATGAGACAATGTTCATCATCAAAAGCAATTATGTAGTTCTTGTCACATAGTTGACTGATGCTCAATAGATCAACCTTAATCCATCACCAAAGAATACATCTTCTATCACCGTGTTTGCCTTATATCCAACAAGATCACAGAGCCTAGTATTTTCCCTTTGTTGTTGTCTCCGTATACAACTGATCCATTTTCTTGGTGTGAAGGTGCTCGTGTTCCTTCTATCACCCGTCATATGCCTTGAGCAGCCACTGTCTAAGTACCAAATTGAGCTTCGTTGCTCAAAGCTTTCCTGCAAGAGAAAAAGAACTTATTTTGCAGTTGGTACCCACTTCCTCTTGGGTCCATGCATGTTAGTGCTACAGGTTTCTTTCTTAATCCATTTGTATTTGCCACTGGAAATCCCTTTCTTTCTAATCATGTAGTTATATGATTTATGTCCAGGTTTCATGCAATAAGTACAAGTGAATTTAGCATGCTTAGTGTTTCCAGATTTCATGTGAACATAGTTTGCAGAAATGTTGAGTTCCTTTAGTTTGGAGATATCATTTTCTAACTCACATATTTTCTGTTTTAACATGGATACTTCCTTTTTCAATACTATGTTTTCTTTTTCAAAAACTTCAGCTTGATTATAAAGCTCACAAAAGGCAGAATGCAATTCATCATATTCATCCATAATTGAGTTCGTATCACTTACCTCACTGGATGTTTTGGCCATTAAGCACAGATTCGCCTCCTCATCTTCACTTTCAGATGTTGAGGATGTGTAGCCTTCATCCCAAGCTATGTATGCTTTCTTTTTCTTCTTTTCTTTTCCTCGACATTTCTTTCATTCTCGAGATTTTCTCACTTCAAGTGTTGTTGCTTCTTTTCAAGGTTAGACAATCTGATCTGTAGTGCCCAATCTTCCCACATTCGTAGCATGTCACTTTGATCAAGTATTGTCTTGCTTCTTGACTCCTTTTCTTGGTTGACCAAATTTCTTTTTAGTGTTGTTCTTCATGAACTTTCTAACTTCTTTACCATCAAGTTCACTTGGTCTTCTTGGAATCATTTCCGTCTTCGAGGATTCGATTCTGTTTGCGTCCGGCCTACTTTGAGAGCGATTCCTTTGCTCTTTTGTCTTTCTGCTCCTCATCCGCCATTCGAGTCATGTCCATTTCATATTCTCTAAGTTTCCCAAACAGTTCAAGACTTGTCATAGCAATGAAGGTTCTTGGATTCAGCTATGGCTGTCACCGTAGGTTGCCACTTTCTATTCAGTGATTTCAGAATCTTGACATTCACTTCTTCTTCAATGAAGTTCTTGCCAAGTCCTTTGAGATGGTTGATGATGTGTGTGAATCTCTTTTGCATTTCCATTATTGATTCTCCTTGGAACATTCTGACTGTCTCATACTCTTGAATGAGTGTGTTCTTCCTAGCTCTCCTCACCTCAGCATCTTCATGGGTTACCATGATGAGCTCCCATGCTTCTTTTGTTTTGTGTAAGCCGATATCCTGAAAAACTCATCAGAATTCAAGGCAGAGTGTATGATATTCAAGGCCTTAGCATCATTTTCAGCCCTCCTAATCTCATCCATGTCCCAATCCTCGAAAGGTTTCTCTTTCTCTTTTCCATTTTCTATTTTCATTGGAACTTTGTAGTCATTTACCACAGCCTGCCAGATGCTTCTGTGAATAGATTCCATAAAAATCTTCATGCGAACTTTCCAGAATGGATAGTTATCACCACAGAACAATGGAGGTGTATTTATCGAAGCTCCTTTAGCGAAGGGTAAAAGATTACTAGCCATTAAAGGAAACTAAGAAGGATTACTAGATTGATTTACTAGTTAAAGCTCTTGATACCAATTATTGGTCCCTATATGAATCTAGAGGGGGGGTGAATAGATTCAAGTTCCCTTTATCTATTTTACTTTTTCACTTTTTCCCGATTCAATTTTATCTTGAATTACAAGAACGTATTAGAGATGTAATCACGAAAACAAGGGAAAATTGTAAAGCAAGAAAAACAATGAATTAAAAGAGATAAGACAGAGAAGAGAATTTAGGACAGAGATTTATATTGGTTCTGTTTTCGCCTACATCCAAATTCTAACCCAACAATCTGCGATCATTTTCCACTATAAAGATTTTGTGTTCAATACAATCACACTGCACAAACACAAAAACAAATCAAATACTAAAACTATATGTTCTTCACCTAAGAACATATCATGATCCTTGATCCCTTCAAGAATCAACCTTCGGATCAGAGCATACCTCTCAAAAACTCATCAACTCTTTCAAGAGAATACCTTTCTCTTTTAGAGTTTAAACCAAAAAGATTACAAAAAGATAAAGATCAGATAAGATTACACCTGCTTGTGTATTCACTGATCAATGAAATCATCCAAACAATTCAACCATTTACACATAATACCTTCATCTCAAGAGAAATCTTTGAAACTTTGAAGAGAATTTTTGTAAAAACTAGTGTTTAGCTCTTCCTTTCTTTTCTTTGAAAACTCAAAAGATCTCTCTTAAAAACAATTCGAAGAGGTTTCAATTTAAAGCGCTTCAAAATCATTTGAGATGAATTCTCAAGCGCTGTAATCGACATCGGATCAAGGGTAATCGATTACTCCGTGAGAATGGCTTTCCCCTCGCTTTCCTCAAGCACGGCGCAAACGACATCGTGGAGTGGTAATCGATCTTTGCAGGCGATTTGTTTCTCAATTTGAAAACTGTTGTGGTAATCGATGTAATCGATTACTCAAACCAAACCTTTTTAAACCAAAGTTTTTGATTCTTTCAAATGAAATAAGGGTTCCAAAACTTCTCTAGCTCAAATCACAAGAGTAAAAAATCAAATTTTCTGAAATGATTGAATAAAAATCACACTCAAAGCCTAAACTAAAACAATCAATACATTTTAAACTCCTATATACAATCTATCACAAAGATCAAAAGTACAAGTATATCAAAACTAAAACTAGGGATGACTTCTTAGAAACTTCAAGTCCAACAAAGTCTTTGAAACGCTTTTCAAGAGAGTAAAGATCAACCTTCCCTCTTAAAACCATTTTTGGGAAGGAAATAGTCTTTCATACAAACTTCGAGGAGCCCGTTTTTAAAAGACCATATGCTCTTTTTAGTTTGAAAACATGATCTGATTCAGATGAACTCTCAAATCCCAGGAGGATCTTACATATACTCTTCTTCAATAAAACTTTAAAAGCACTTTTTAAGTCCATTTGATATAGGATGATATTCTCTATGAAAGCAATAAAAGTAAAATTCTAATAGCTTCCCAATCCTAGCTACGTGAGCAAAAGTTTAGGTGAAATCTATACCTTCTTGATTATAACTTCAGGCTAACTAACTCTGTTCTTACCACTTCCGTCAAATTTTCATCGAGCTTGCTCTCTCGAACACCCATCTAAGGCCAATGCATTTTGTTCTTTGTTTCTCAACTAAGGTCCAGAGCGTCATTTAAGTGAACCGATTAAGTTCTTCTTCATAGCCAAGATCTAGTCATTGTCTTGAAGAAGCCTCTTCAATATTCTTAGGTTCTATTTCGATACAAGAGCATACCAGATATTCTTCACTTTTGTTCTTGTTCTAACACCTTGAGATTTATCTCCAATGATCAAATCTTGAGCGTGATTTGAGGTGAATTTCAAGATCTGACAGCGCATGATCATCGGGCCGCGAGGGTCGACGGGCAGCAGGTTAATGCCCAAGGCTTCTATCATCCGCTTCAGGTTCTGCGCAGGTTGTTCGGATGGAACATTCCTTGAATCGAGGGAGGAATACATAAATTATCAAATAAATTTTCTAGGTCCGATATTCTTTATCGACGCTTTTGAGTTATCTTGGAATTTTACATGAATTGATTCCCTCTACAACTCGTATCTTAGAGTTAAATACTCTATGGCCTTGGGATGTATTGGAATATCCAAGTAAGAATCCCTTCACCACTTTTGAATCGATTTTCCAAGATTTATCTTTGGTGTTTAAAAAAAGATGAAACATTTCACATCCAAATGGATGGAAATAAGAAATGTTTGTCTTCTTCCATAGTTCATACGGAGTCTTATTCAATATTGGTCTTATCAATATTCGTTTTGAATATAACAAGAAGTATTAATCGCTCTCCGCCCAATAATATTTTGAAAGAAAGCATGCAACAAAGTTCTAGACCATTTCTTGTAAGGTACGATTTTTCCTTTCCACAACCCATTTTGTTTGAGGGATTGAGATGAAAAATTTATGAAAGATACCATTTTCTAAACAAGGTATCAACTCCCGGAATTTTCAATCTGCTTTCATGGTCGCTCCTAACAAACGCAATACATATTCCTTTTTTCTTTTCAACACGTTTCAGAATATTTCTAAAACACCGAATGACTCATTTTTATGTTAGGAAGTATACCTATGTAAATCAAGTATAGTCATCTACAATTTACAAATCCATATCTCTTTCCCTCCAAGCATTTGATTGAGTAGGTCAAAGAGATCAATATGTAATCACGTCCGGTCTTGTCGTGGAAACAACATTTTTTGATTTTAAAAGCTTTGAGTTGTTTCCCAAGTACACAAGATTCACACGCATTGGATTTCCAAGGTATTTTTGGCACCTTTTATAAGATCCTTTTTAGAAATTTTGAAATATACTTAAGACATAAATGTCCAAGCTTTTTGTGCCAAATATCTCGTTCATCATCCGCTAAATCAAACATGTCACATTATCACTAAGGTCGAAAGACATACCTCATGAGGTTGTTCTTCCTTTTCCCAATGAACAGACTAGATTTGTCTTTGTTTTTAACTATACATTCATCGTAGTTAAAAGCTACTTCATATCCATCAAATGGCCACAAAATTGACTTATGCTAAGTAGACGTTTGAACACCTTTTAACATAAGAGACTCGGATCAGTCTTTCAACAAATTCCAATACCAAGGATTTTATTCTTCTGTGTCAGAGACAGACTTTTACTGTCTCAGGTCAAGAACATGTAATGTGTCTCCGTCGCGTGTCGTGAGCATCCACCGTCCGTGCACTAACTCAAGTCCTCTTTTCCTATTAAGGATATTCCAATGTGAATAATGTGAAGACCTCGTACCCAAATCTTTTGGGTCCTTTTTTGTTACTAATGTTTTTGTTTGTAATTTTGTTCTCTCAGCATTGTTAGAACCTTGCTTTAGTTCCTCTTTCGAGTAGACGAAACAGATTTATTTTTCTTTCCGTCTCTTTTAACATAACCAAGTCCACTTTTATCACTAGGTGACCTTCCATTATTTAAAATATTTTCAAGCATGGAGGATCCAAACTTGGTTAAGTCATCGAGTGTGTATTTTTAATCTTTCACATCAGTATCCTTTTTCGATTCGTATGAAATAGCATCCGATACTTTTTTCCAAGAATCCTTTTCGCATTTTAAAACTGCATTTTCTTCCATTTAGTTTAGTTTCTGTAAAATTTGTTTTTATAAAGTTCATTGCTCCAAGAATAAAGTGACAGCTGGGCTGTAAGCTGTATCATATATTTACTTTCCGATTCCGATCCGACCGTAATATGAGGACGAAGAAGTTTCGAGTGTCATTTACCTCAGCTTGAGACACGGTCTCCACCATGAGAGACAGATGTTCATTGCTTTCTTCTTTCAGCAGATTCTCTGAGCTTTCATCACAAGGTTCCTAAGTCAAGAAGCTCTTCTTTCCTTTATCTTTACGAGGGTTCCACCTCTTTTTTCGGCTGGGCATTCGACCTCATATGCCCCGATTTTTCGCATTCATAGCACACAATCTCGTGCTTTCCTCCTGTTTGATGATTTCTCAGGGAGCTTTCTCTCCTTCTTCTTGAAGAAGCGTTGACCTCTCCTTTTTCATCATCATCCTCTTAAAGCGTCACGACCATAAGAGAAATTTTTTCTTCGGACAAACCATCGATGATTCTGATTACGGTGAGTCACCTTCGAAATCTTCATCTTCTTCTTCGTCCTTCTCGACGAGTCTTCTTTGGGAGTGGTGTTGACGGACCAGGAAGAGCTATAGGCTCTTGAATCTTGATCTTGTCCCTTTTACATAAGAGTACCTCATGTACCCTTAGAGCACCAATTAACTCATCTAGAGTTAATTTCTTCATATCCTTCCAACGAGAGATGGCCATAGACATAGCTTCCCAAGGAGGTGGGAGACTATCCAGAAGTTTCATATTGTTACGGGCCTTTGTGAAGGTGATTCCCAAAGCATGAGTCCATTCAATATTGTTTGGAATCTCCCAAACATCATATCGATTGACTCTTTCTTCATGGAGAACATTTCATATTCTCTTTGAAGAGTGACACCTTTCTCATTACGACGCCCTTCGTGCCTTCATATGAGATTTTGAGAGCATCCCATAATTCTTTAGCAGTTTTGTAGGCACAAAAATCTGTTGTATTCGATTCTGAGAGTGGGCATGAGAACGTATCTCGCTTTATTGTTCGGCTCCATGATTGAATATTCTTCACTTCCCATTCTTTTTCTCGCTTCATGATGAGAATATCTCCTTCGAGTGATTATGTTCCATAATCAGACAATTGACTTGATGTACATCTCCATCTGTCACCCAAGATGGGTAATCATCTCCGAGAGAATCTTCGGAGGTTTGTTCATCAAGCTCCTCTCGATAAGAACGGCGGCCCTTGTGAGTCCATGTTGATCTTTTCCTCTAGTTAGTTGTTAAATGTCAACCCTGAGACAGCTCACCAAACTCGTGAAAATACAAAACACAAGAAGGGGTCAATCGTGTTAATTTAAAATTTAAATCCTTTCGTCTGTGGTTTTGAAAGCGTACAGAGAAATAAAGTATTTTTATCAAAAGTTGATTTTAAGTGGACAAAAGTTATGTTTTAAAAGTTATCTCATGGTTTCAACAATATTGATATAATAATATTTTTATACCGGTTCGCCTCTTCAAGACCACGTCCAGCTTACTTCAACTAATGAAGTTTCACGCGTTTTAAACTCGTGAAAAGGTTACAAGTATTCTCGCACCAAACACTTCCGCTATACAATCGATATTCTTTGAACAATTTTAGCAAAACAACAAAGGTATTTGAACTCCAAATGCTAACACTAATAAGTGGATTTTAAAAAAGATATTTTAAAATGTATGATTCTCTAGAGGTCGCGCAAGTAAGAAATGAGGTAAACAAATGTATGAGCGAAATCACGAGAGGATAGAATGATAGAAGCGTTTTTAGCCAACTTGTTTTAGGTGAAGAGAAGTCCTTTAAATAGGCACCATCTTCGATAACCGTTAGACTCATGAGAATGTCGTTGAAGATTTACATGAGATCTTTCCAAAAAAGTGTCGAGTGATGCGATTGATTGATGACTTGTGCGGCGGATTAGATTGCGTGCGATTTCTACCGACTTGTACAGAGACTTTGACAAAAGGTAAAGACCTTTTTGAGTTGCATGTGTAAGCACGAATCTCTATCTTGATCTTGGATGCTTCTAATGAGTACTTCTTTAGATTTGAAATCTTGTGCGATTTGCTTCACTTCTTGGACGGACGATATATATTTTCGGATGAAGGAGTAAGCTTGAGGTTCCATCACGAAGGTTTTGTCTGTAGTTATTTGATGACTTGGCTTTGAAGACAGACGCGATAACTTCGTCTTTGAAGGGTCTTTAAATCGATGTCTGGTTTCGTCTTAGCAAGTCTTGAGCTTTGTTCCGTCCGTCTTGTAATTAATCAAAACTTAGAGTCGTTAAGCATCTTGATCTAACACATAATTGTTCAAATTTTGATGATCTGCTCCCCTAAGTAAAATACTTAAGAATTTACAGATTCAAATAGCTCAAAGATAATTCAAATAACATTCAAAAAAAATATCAAACGAAAATATAAATGAAAACATATAATAACTACACTTCTACTACTCCCCTATTTGGTATATCAAATAAGATTATGAGAGGTAGAGTTGAAGTTACTAATCCGTGTCATCTGGTTGAGTCTTTCCATTATTGTCTCCATCAAATCCTTCATCTCTAGGAAGTGTAAGTCTTGACGCTTTCTAGATCATCTATCTTTTGTTGATAGTTTCTTAATTCATCCAATCATCAATCATGATGGATTCAAATCGAGATTTTGGAATGTACTCTCCAGGATGCTAGATTGTCTTCATCTTCATCTTCATTCTCGTGCTTCTTCTCGTCTTTCTGGAGCTCGTTTGTCAGCTCTTCGTGATCCATCCCGCACCGCTTTATCACCATCATCTTCTGGTGCCTCTAACCGATCACAAGACATCCTCACTCAATTCTCTCCGATTCATGTATCAATCAAAATCTCTGAATTAGTCTAGAAATAAACAAAGAATATGGACATTTATTATCTAAAGTCTTCTATTCTTCAAGATATTGTCCATTATGATGTGAGTCCAATCCACTTGAATTCCATTCTTAGGTCTTGCCGTAGTATCATGTCATCTTCCCACCGATTTGTGCATGGTTTGCTCGCTTTTGCGGCTAAGATCCAAGAATGGTGTAATGAAGTAGCTATCATGTTGATTTAGGCCTCCTATGTTGTATATCACCTTTTTCCCTTGTGATCTCCTTGAATCTTTTTCATCTTCCCAATTAGCGGCAAGGTTCACTTAGCATGATCATATAGAAGGTGTCCTTTTTCACCGATCAAATCCTTTCTCTCAGTTTTAATACACATGTCTTACGATTCTCTTCTTTCTTCGATACCAAGAATTTGAAGAAAATGTGCGAGGGTTAAGGTTATTTTAATACCTTAATTTCAACATACGACTGTCATAAGTTCCATGTTTGGTTTGAGATTTGAAGACTGAGCCAACGGAAATAGATAAAGCCTTCAATCCCACAAATCTCTCCAAATGTTGTTGCCTCGGGTGGGTTTGGAAAGTAAAAACTCTGGTCATCTAGCCATCGTAGGTCTAGAACCTATGAAACAAGACCTTTGTTAACAAATCAGATTGAATCTCGTTTCTTTGTCCTTTGGAGAGAACCATCGGTTACAGGTCGGGTGGAGGAGTTTTGAGCCTCTTTCGGTTGAACCGGTGAAGTAGGTTTCTTCCTTTTGATTCTACTACCTTCCTTTTACCATCTCCTCTTGAGTGTATCTGTTGGCTCTCATCTTGATTTGTTTTCCCCTTCCTCGGGTCTTCCATGGTTCTTGAGAGAAAGGATTTCTTAGGGTTTGGAAGAAGAGAAGATGAATAGTGAAATTGGTTTTTCACCCCTGCACTTTTATAAGAAGAAAAAAGCCCAAGAAATTAGTCCAAGAAAGAGGTAATAGATTATCACAGGTTGGAAATCGATTATCTCGGTTCCTTATATGAGAGAAGAAGGAAATCAAGAAAAATATTCGTGGTAATCGATTAACCTATTCTAGTAATCGATTACTCAAAAGGAATTTAAAACTTTAAAACCAGGATTTTGTGATAATCGATTACGGGATCGTGTGTAAATCGACTACTACCAAATCCTTACAAGAATGAAATTGATTCGAAGTAATCGATTACATTTCTCCGTAATCGATTATTTCTATTAGAAAAAGATTTTCTTTTTGAAAAATTTTCCACAAAAACAATTTTATGGATGTTGTAATCAAGTAGAAGGGGTTTAGTTTAGATGTTTCCTCACTCAAATGTCGAGGTTTGATCTAAGTTTGTAAAACCTTTCTTTTTGTAATGCCTTGGTAAAAATGTTCGCTAACGGTTTTTCGTATCTATGAATTGATGTCTGTCTCACTTTTTGGCGTGGTCCATTAAAATGATGTCGGGCTTCAGTAATGTGTTTTGTTCTTGAGTGCAATCTGAGGATTTCTTGTGATACTTATAGCACTTGTGTTGTCGCCATTTCAATTATGATCTATACTTTAGCGAATGATCTAGTTGATGCTTAAACCATATTGCTTGAAGCCACAATGTGACTTCTGTGACTACATATTAAGCCACATTTGTTGACGTTACTACACAAGCTTGTTTCTACTGCTATGCCAAGATATTAAGCATTCTCCAAAATGTGACATGTGCCCACTTGAAGTGCTCTTCCTATCGAGTTTGCTACCCAATACAAATGCAAATCCAACGAAACAACGCAAATAATGGTGAGTTCCTTTTGGATACCACAAACCTGACTTATAGTTCATAATGCTCGGAGTCCTGCTTATTTGTAAAGATATAATAGAGATCTATAACACCTACGTATAAGGTAGTATCAACTTCCATGACTGCTTCATCAATCTCAAAGAGATAAGTGTTAGTAGAAATATGTATATTTGACACTTTACAATTTATCATATCATATTTCTGAGTAGTTCTTTTTAGTGTACTTACTTTGGTGAATGAAAGTGCCACCATCCATTTGTTTGATTTGGAGTCTAGAAAGAAACTTAGTTCTCATATCATGGAGCGTATGCTTCCTGCATATTGTAAACTCTTCACAAAGTTGTTGGTTAGATGATCCAAGTAATATCATCGACACTAAACTTGAACCAATAGATTGTAGTTAATTTGTTCTTAATAAACAAAGTCTTGTCTACTTTACCTACTGTGGAATCCCAACTTTTGATATGAGCAACTTGCTCAATCTATCGCATACCATTGCTGGAGCTTGCGACCCATATAAAGCTTTATGAAGTTTGTAAACATGTGGAGGCGAAGTAGCGTGCGTGAAACCTGGTGGTTGTGCTACATAGACTCTTCATTTATGTACCCGTTTAAGGAATGCACTCTTTTTTACATCCGCCATTTGGAATAACTTGGGAAGTTGTTGATACGCATGCATAAGCTAGGAGTCGTCTTCGCCCAAGTCTTTCCATGAGGGCAAAAGTTTCCTCAAAGTCAATTCGCTTCTGTTGATTGTAGCCTTTGCCTGAAGTCTTTGCTGTTTAAACCACAACTCCATCTTCACTTTCAGTTTATTCTTGAATACCCATTTTGTGCCAATTATATTCATGTTGCCTTTATGCCGGAACAAGTTCCCATACTCATTTCTTTACAGTGATTGGTTAAGTTCTTCTTGCATAGCCATGATCAAAATTCATTGCTCAAGGCTTCTTATCTTTGGATTCAAACTGTGATACAAGCGATATTATGCAGCAAAATAGATTGGTGAGGATCTGGTAGTTACCCCCTTTGTGAATGTCACCAATGACGTTGTCCAGTGATAAGTTCTAGGTGTCCTCCATTCTTTGCTTGATCAGACGAAGGTTGTTTTGATTTTCTTGATCTGCATATGATCAACTTCTATGCTTTCTTCACTGTTTCATCGCATCATTCGTATGGCTCCTTTTGGAAAGTGTTAGTTTCATCAAATCCTAATATGGGCCAGTTCTTCAATGCACATTGTTCTTTTATTAAAGATCTATATCTTTACTTGTATTTGAATAACCAAGGAAAATGGCTTCATCAGCCTTTGTATCAAACTTTCGATAAGTCGCTTGCCATTGTTTAAAACATAGCATTTCGTCCAAAAACTTTAAAGTAAGAAATGTTTTGGTTTTATGCACATAGAAAAGCTTCATGGGGTTTCAACAAAATGGGTCTTATAGAGACTCTATTGAGAACATAACATGCAGTGTTCACAGCATCAGCAAAAAAATGTTTAGGCATCTTGTGCTCATTCAGCATAGTTCTCCCTAGTTCTATAAGTGACCTGTTTTTCCTCTCCACTACTCCATTTTGCTTGAGGAGTCCTAGGAGTCGAAGCGAGTGTTGTTGGTCCCTATGTTGAATCTAGTGGGGGTGAATAGATTCTAGTTCCCTATGTTCAATTTTAGCCTTTATCAAATTCTTTCTCGATTCAATTTTATATATGTTACGAATAACAGTTTACAGAGAGATAGCAGCGGACATAAAAAGAAATTGTAAAGAGATAGATTCAGAGAAAGATAAGAGATAAGGTAGAGAGAAAGTTTGGACAGAGATTTATCCTGGTTCGGCGTTCGGCCTACGTCCAGTCCCAACCCAACAACTGTTGCGATCGGTTTTCCACTATAATGATTTCTTGTATCTAATACAAACACACTGTACAAACACAAACAAAATCAAAATAACCAAAACACATGTTCTTCTCCTAAGAACATATCTCTCTAATTCTTGAATCCTTCAAGAATCACCTTTGAGAGCACCTCTCTCAAATTCCTTAACTCTTCTTCTAGAAAACAACTTTCTCTTAAGAGTTTTGAACAAAAACAAATACAGAACAAGATAAAGATCAGTAAAGATTACACCTGATGTGTATGATCTGATCAAGATTATAACCAATGTATTCAATCCTTCACACACTCTTCATCTCTAGAGAAATCTTTTGAAATCTTGAAGAGAATTCTTAGAACTTGTGTTCTTTTTTAACTCAGTTTTTTGCTCTTCCTTTCTTCTTGAAAAAAACTCAAAGATTTCTCTCGTTCTTTTTTTTAAAAAACAAATCAAAGAGGTTTCAATTTAAAGCAGTTCAAAAACTTTCTGAGATGAATTCTGGTGTGGTAATCGATTATTAGAATGTGGTAATTGATTACTCTAGAGAGATTTTGCCTTCTCTGTTTTCTCAAGCACGAAGTAATCGATTACTAGGTTGTGGTAATCGATTACTCCAGAGTGTTTTAGGCTTCCCTGATTTCTCAAACTGTTGGTAGTCGATTACTGATATATGGTGTAATCGATTACTTCAGCTTAAAATCATTTTAAAAAACAGTTTTCAACTTATGAAAACAAAATAGGGTTCCCAAACTTGCTCTAGCTTGATTCTCAGAGTAGATTCAACTTCTCTGTGAAGTGAGATTGAATAAAAACCACACTCAAAGCCTATTCTATAACAATCAATACAATTAAGCTCCTATTTACAATCTATCAATAAATTCAAGATTACAAGTAAATCAAAACTAAAAAAAAGAGACGACTTCTTCAGCTTCAAGTCCAACAATCTCCCCCTTTTTGGTTTTGATGTACCAAATCATAGTGTAGTCGAGGATCTAATGAAAGAAAAACGGCTTTCATGTGTCCTGCAATGTTAGTATCCTTTTGCATACAGCTTATAGGTAATATACAATTCATATCACTTTTCAATTAACAGTAATATTATGGCATCTAAGTAATCAATTGCAAAGAAATTAAATCTAATGCTATTACAGTAATCCATAATTGTTCAACTTTTGATCTGCTCCCCCTAAGTAAAATACTTAAGAATTTACAGATTCAAATAGTTCAAAGATAATTCAAATAACATCAAATAACATTCAAAGAAAATATCTAATGAAAAACATAATGAAAACATATAATAACTAATAACTACACTTCTACTACTCCCCCTATTTAGTATATCAAATAAGATTATGAGAGGTAGAGTTGAAGTTACTAATCTGTGTCATCCTGGTTGAGTCTTTCCATTATTGTCTCCATCAGATCCTTCATCTCTAGGAAGTGTAAATCTTGACGCTTTCCTAGATCATCTATCCTTTTGTTGAAAGTTTCTTCTAATTCATCCAATCTGTCAATCATGATGGATTCAAACCGAGATTTTGGAATGTACTCTCCAGATGCAAGATTGTCTTCATCTTCATCTTCATTTTGTGCTCCTTCTGGATCTTTTTGTGGATTTGCTTGTTGTTCTTCTCTGGTGATCCATCCTGCATCAGTTTTGATCAACCTCATCATCTTCAAGGCTCTGTCACTGATCATGTGGACATCTTTGACTAATTCTCTGGATTCATCAGTTGTATCAATCTGAAAATTTTCAATTAGTCTAGAAATAAACAGAGAATATATTTATTATCTAAAAGTCTTCTAGTCTTCAGCATGTTGTCCATTATGATGTGAGGCCAATCCACTTGAATTTCATTCTTCAGTGCTGCCATGAGTATCATGTCATCTTCACTGATTTAAGCATGGTTTGCTCCTCTAGTGGCTAAGATCCAGCAAATGGTGTAATGTAGTAGCCTATCATCAGCATTTAGGCCTCCTATGTTGTATGTCACCTTTTTGCCTCGTGATCTCCTTGAATTCTTTTCATCTTCCCAATTCTATGGGTTTCTCAGCATGCTCATATAGAAGGTGTCCTTTTGCAGATCAAATCCTTTCTCTCGGAGTTTGTCTACATGTGCCACGATTCCTTCTTTCCTCGATACCAGCAATTTGAAGAAAATGTG